>CM047431.1:57970909-58239771 GCA_026168455.1 Theocolax elegans
CTAGTCACTTTTTAAAATTTTCCTTAATTTTATGGGTATCCAACTTACAAAGTAGCTATTCCTAACCTCGAGACATTACCAATTAGTGAAATTTCTATTAGGGTTACACGTAACTATAATTATGTGGTAAAGAGACTAAACGATTGACATATTTGAGATTGACATTGAATAATTAAAATTATGCTGCAACCTCGACTATAACCACGTAGTAAAAAAAAACGAGGCAATAAACATATATACGTGTACAATCAATTGAAGGCAGTAAAACGTGTCTATAGGACCTTATTTCTCGTATTACCATGTATATATTTATCGTGCGATTTTTACGTGATAAGGAAAGACAATAAATATTTCATGCCTATATTGCATTACACATTTCTTCCTTTTTCTTTTTATTATACACACACACACACACACACAGTAATGTTAAATTATTGGAGATCAGAGATTAACGGACAATGATGACGCGTTATAAATACGTATGACGATTTTTAATACATAGATAAATCCGAGGTATATCTCTCTTTTTTCGCGAGTAAGTATCAAACTTTACTGATTTACGGCCAGCGAGTCAATTACATAATTTTATCAAAGATTCTGTAATTTGCACTATACACGCACGAACATATTCGAAAGAGTACAAGTTTCTCCGATTATATGAATTCTTTTCCTCGAGTTTGTTTATTTCTTTTTTTTTCAATATTATCCTTCAGAATTTATCAAAAATTCAAATGAACGATTTTTTGTAATGGATTTGCGCGCGAAAACGAGCGCGTAGTTATGCATTTACCTCTACATTTGCATCTATATACATTTGGTATGGAAATTGATTTTAGTTACCTCGTACAATACTGGAAAAAAAATTTCCTTTTTTTTTTAAACACCGTTTGATGAATTTATTACTTTTACTACCGATGTTCCAAGCTTTAAAACTCAATGCCTTGAGATCACTTTGAGTTTCCTTTTATCGCGATTTAACGATGTTCTGTAATTAAGGGAAACGATAGTATAGTATATATATCCATATTATAATCGCATATTAACAAAAACAACATCTTGAAAATCAAAATGATGTTTCTGAAGGAGATCGTGGACTCTACAACAACAATTTTCTTTATTTTTTTAACGGAATGAGGATTAGATTCTTGGGTTCAAAATAAAAATTAGATTTAAATTAAATTTTGACATAAAGAAATCATCAAATTGTAATGCTAAATTTTCGATAAAATTTCGTCTAATTTTTATTATTTCATAACTTTTTATCAATATAAGATATTTAAGCTTCCTTTTTTCAGAAAATATCTACCCAATTTCAGTTTTCTTTTAAACTATTGTTTGAATGTATATCTTTACTTGTTTCCGAGTTATAAGCGATTAAGCTCAACAGTTTTTTCGGCGAGATTTTTCATTATTTGGTTATATCTATCGTAAAAATGGGCATTGGACACTAAAACTTCGGCTTTCTGCATGCGATTTTATAGTAAAAATTATATCCTAGAGTTTGGTAAGGATCCGTTTGCCAAAGGGTGTGGACTCTCCTTGTCAGTTATAAATAATATACTGAAAAAAAGGCAATTTATTAGCTATAGTATAATATTTTTTTGATCATCTAATCTCTTAAATCACTCAGTAAATAACATTTGAGTATAACATCTGTTCAAAGGGGTAAATGCGTATATGATTGTTACATAAGTACAGATCAACATAGGTTAATTTCACAAAATCTATACTATTTCATTAAATATGCCGTTTTACGAAGTTGTAAGTCAAGAATACTTTGTAAAATTTTACCAAAAGAAATTATATATTTTCATCTTAAGCAGTGTCGAAAATGTTGTTAAAATATACTCGAAATAATATATTTGAAACTTTTCAGACTGATAAATTAAAATGGATATTAAAATGTAATTGTAGTGCCTTTAAATTAATTTTTTTATATCTTAAAATATTTCTTAAAATAAAAGTAATAAACCTGTATTCTTCATACACAATTGTTATCGACCGAGCAAAGTAAGATAAAATTCACTATTATTTAAGAAAATCTACTATTTTGTCAAATATTCAACTATCAACCTGATAGATAATTATGTGTTAACCTTCAAAAAAGATTACACGGAAAACTGGATATTTTCGCAGAAAACCATTTTTTTATGGTTGGTAACAATCGGGTTTGCTGGCCCTAAAAGTTCCTTTAGAATAAATATAAAGATTCAAAAATTAGAGTTTCTCTAGTATTACTGATCCAATTTTTAATAATAAATAAAACTAGAAGCTCATTACGTTGTTGGGAAGAGCCGTCAATTATTATTTTTAATCATTATTGACGTTTGGGCAAAAACTTTAGAAAAAAATAGGTAGATTCCTACTATACGTTATCATACTCATCTCATTTACCGACTAACAACTACGGTTTATACATTAATTTTCTAGATTGTAATATGTGAATGTTTGAAGTATCAAGGTGACTGATCTTGTAATTACTGTGATTAATTGTTTCACGCAAATTTTACATATTGGTACAGAGCGGATCAATCTGATTAATTAACGTACCAATTACCTTGAAACTTTGTACAATTATAATTTACATCGTATCAAAGTGCAATATTTTGGTCATTTTCTTTAAGGACATGAAAGACTCAGAACATGATCAATTTTTATTGTTTTTTTGTACACAAAAGAATAAATTTGTATTGAAATGTTGTCTTTTCGATTAATAATTACCGGCCATAATTTATTATTCTTAAATATTATTAAAAAAATTATTCTTTCATTCAAAATCAAAACGTCAAATCTTCTCTAATAATTGAAACTATATTCGTATGAAATTTTTAGATGTTCGATGCAATATTTTAGATATAAATTTTGGATTCAAACGTGTAGATCCCTGTAATTTGGGCTTAACATCCCCTTAAATACTACTTCTCTGTCGGTAAAAGACTCGGATGGTAACGAGTTTAGCATCCCCTTACGGTTCTGTTAGGTCTCGTATAAAGTACATGCCTGCCTAGATTTTTCATCTTGACCTACCCAATAATCAATAATGATTAAAAATAATAGTTTCTTTAATTATTATTAAAAATTAAACGAGAAAAGTTGAAAAAACTTAATTTATCGACCTTGTGTGTATTTATTACTTGTGTGTATGTATCAACCATAGGAATATAGACAATTTTTACATCAAATGAAACAGTAAATAAAAAATTAAAGTTGTAAAATTTTAGCTTTTCTTAAGTTTCTTATTCATTATAACTGTGAAAAAAGTTGTTTTTTCGATTTTTTTTATTTAACGTGCTCACCATATATTATGCAGTTGCTTTTTATAAACTTACACTAATACTTACTTCAGCGGAAAACATAAGTGTCTCAATAAATTTAAGCAGATGTGATAGTCAAATTACAGAGATTTACTTTTTAAAACTCAAAAATTTTCTACAATTATCAAACTAAAAATCTGGAAAAATTTACTTTTCATCGGTAATGATTAGGTGAAAAATATAAGTAAGGATTGTAATTTTTGTAGTTTCGCGTCTCCTTGACGAAGTTTGTGCAATGGTCTAAGGAGCCGATTCGTATCTATATAACAATGCAGGTACTAGGCGTACGCAAAAGAAAATTAAAATACAAGGTGCGAGAACGTGTACATCATGATGCGAGTCTTTAAAGAAGAGAAAAAACACACGACGAGTGCGCGCGTATATACGATAAATAATTTTGTTTTCTTTATTTTTTTGTATGCAGCTAAAACGTAAGCGTAAAATTTTTTCGAAAAAAGTAGCCGTGTATGAAAGTATAACGGGTATCTCGACGAAAAAAAAAAAGAAGAAAACAAAACGAAAGGAAGAAGAGTATTCGAAAAAATTATCTATAGTTAGAAGATCAATTCGGAAAAAAGAGGTGAAAAACAGGAACCGTGAACATAGAGTTTTTCCTTTATCCTCTGCTAAACCGCATATAGTTATATATACGTATATACATATAGATTTACGTATAGATGTATAGAGATGTACATATATAGGTATACATGGACATGGGGAAAAAAGGAAGAAAAGTTATCCAGGGGAAAACCGATGGCTACACCAGCTCGTATAGCAATTTTTGAAAAAAGTCTCCCTGTTAAAATAAAAATGGTATCGACCGTTTTGAACCATTTTCGTCCAACTCTCCAACTACATTATCTTTCCTCGAAGAAAACGCGCATTATAACTAGATCAAAAATAAAGAGAAAATGCACCATTTTCGAGAAAACCACTGGGAAGGAAAAAAGGGGAGGGGGAATTTGGCTTAGGTCGACTATATCTACCTCTCTCTCTCTCTGTCTCTCTCACTTTTTTTTCAAAAAAGCTACTGGATGGAGAGAAGGTCGATGCGGATCCCAGTGCGCACTCACCGACTCGTGCGTGGCTTGAAAATGTCTCCTCTCTGTACTGGTATAAATGTACATGTGTGGATAGATGTGTCTGCGCGCGCGCGCGCGTGTGTGTGTGTGTGTGTGTGTGTGTGTGTGTGTGTGTGTGTGTGTGTGTGTGTGTGTGTGTGTGTGTGTATGTATAGTTTTATATATATGTAGGTGTATATATATATATACATATACATATACATACGAAGCCCGCATGTAGCCCCTATACACGTACAGGCGTATACTTCCACACTAGAGTGAAGGAGAGAGAGAGAGAGAGAGAGAGAGAGAGAGAGAGAGAGAGAGAGAGAGAGAGAGAGAGAGAGAGAATCCCGGTGTACACTCCCACCACGAAAGCTTTCAGAAAAATCAATAGAATACAAGAAAAGCACGCGGTGCACGCAGCGAGTACCAACACCAATCCCTCTCTCTTTCTCTCTTCCTCTCTCTCTCTCTCTTTCATTTTAATCCATCTCATTTTACTTTATCACGCATATTATTCATTGTCGATGACTATTTACGTGTATACCTATACGATTTTGTCCACGCATAAACTTTTACACGAACTTGTACGATATATATATATATATACATATATATGGCAATGTTCGTATGTGTTTTGTTGTATAATTTTATAGTATGAAAAATGTTCAAAAGCAATTGTGTTTTCAAATGCCGAAAGAAAATGCAAAATTTTCAATTTGGAGATAAAGCACACCACAGGACCACGAATCCAGGATTTTGTTTATAAAAAATACAAATATAAATAAAATTGTACCGATACTAATTGCTGTAATGCGAAATATAAATGAAAACATTAAGGTATATAAACGCATTCTCATTAATAAACACCTCGAAAAATGTGCTTAAAGATTAAAAATATTCTAACGAAAGATTGATCATGTTTGACACAGTATAAGATTAAAATTTTAATAAATTTTTAATAGACTAACCAAATTGTATTATTGTAATTGAATATTGAATATTGACGTAAGTCGTAATAGGTGTATTGACATTTTACTTAAAAACTGTACGTTGTCTCAATTGCATTAATTATTGTAACTTAAGAGAGCTACGAATTTCATATGAATACATTCTTATTGAATTCCTAAGGAGATTTCGCACCTTCATTTATATTAATACACTTACTGTTTTTTTCAAATTTATCGTTCAAATTACGTGTGCTAAAAATATTTAGAAAAAATGAAAATAAAAAGTATATGTGACAAATCAATTACAGAAATCTATAATCTGTACGGACTCCCTTTAAGGGGTGTTAAAGCCGCTTGTTACCATGAGAGTCAGAGTTACCGACAGAGAAGTACTATTTATTTATTTTTATTTATTTAACATTTATATAACACTTGAAAAGTCGATACAGATAACGATATTATTCTATATAATCACCCACTATGACGCCTCAAATCCTACAGGGAAAAGTGAAATTTTCTAAGCGCAAGTCTTTATAACAGAAATTAACTTTAAACTTAAAGTAAACTGTTGGTTAGTTCTGCTGAGAATACACAGCATAAACTTCCAACTACTCAATATAAAAAAGAGAAAACAAAAAATATATTTATTTATATTAGGATAATACAAAATGCACGTCGGACTTTTATTCTTGCATCCTAACATCCGGCATATAAAAACATTCACACTAAATATGGATTACTGGAGTTATTCTACTCAGTACGTTACAATTATGGTTACATAAAATTTAAAACTCTTATACAAATAATATAATTCTTATAAAACAATCTATGACTTTAATAATTTTAAATATATTATATTCTATTATTTTGTCTCTTTACTAATAATGTTTCACAATCACATTAAATCGCAGTAATATTTCAAAGATTATATTTTACATTTTTTTTAAAGATTCTATATGTTCGATATATAAGTACAATTTATAATATCACTTATTTAGTTTACATAATTTAAATAGAGATCGTCTTGTTTCATTGGTTACCAGAACCTCACTAACATGGATCTTGCTGTCGTAAATGTTTCAGTTGTTACATTCTTGTTTCTTCCTTATGCTATTCTTTATATAGAGTTTAGCCTAGCCGGGCATGTAAGTCCAACAACAAAGTTCTGTTTATTTTGACAATAACTACTGTGTCTTTACATGATGATTGTCTTCTGATTGAATACATCGAGTTAGTGAAACCGAGTATACTTCTAATTCCTCTATTAAAGTAAAAAAAATGCATAATTGTTTCCTAAATAATAGATATCTCTGTATGTTATTCTAATCATAGCTGATTTACTATGTGCTTCCATCGATTCTTTTCTTATAGCTCCTTTATTATTTCCTTCTGCATGCCTTATCACCAATCATAGGCATGACCGTTTCTATTGGTTTATATCTTTCCTATCTACAATATAGATATTATACAAAAACGTAATAGAAACTTATGTAGTTTAAAAAATTAAAAGGATTAATTTTCAATTTCTTGAGGGTCAGGTATAGGTTTTTTTAGTTTCGATAAATAAAAAAAATCATTTTTACGTTAAGTGCAATTGCAAATTAATCCTTCAATTTTGTAAATTAACAATGGAGGGTGAAATATAAGTATTATCATCAAAAATTTATGTATGTGTATAATTCCTAAAAAAAAATTAAATATATGTATTTTAATTCGTTTTCCAACCTTCTCCAGATAATAATACATTTTTAGTCAAATATTAACTAATTGTTATATAGCTATCGAAATAGCTGATTCTCGGCTAAAAATTATATTCAGTTATTTGTAAAAAAAGGATAATTTCATTTACTTTACTAAAATATAAAGTTGAATAAAACAATTTTATCAAATAATAATTGTACATAATAGATTAATAAAAAATTTCGTTAATAATTTAATTATATAATCATGAATGAAAATAAAATAAATATAATATTATATGCGTATAACAGTTGATATCGTTTTAATTCATCATTACGAAAAAAAATTAAATAAGAAGGTGTGAATACGCGTTTATAAATTCCGACTTTGAGTTTTTGTCGATTAGACCCTACTCTTATAGCTAATCATTGCTAATCATCATAGTTAATTTTCGTTAAAAATTTTGTTGGTTGTCTATCTTGTAAACATTGCTTTAATAATGTAATTTTTACGAATGAAAATGAGTACATTATTCCCATTTTCTAACAATATCCTAAGCGATATAAGTAGAATAAAAATAAAACAACAATGAATACACATAATGCGCAATTATTTTCGCAATTGTGCATATATAAGATTGTAATGTTATTGATAATTATTCGATACGTAAGAAATCACGTTTTGGAATAGTACGTTACTGTCTGAATAAATACAGGATGCACATACCTACTACAACACTTGGAAAAATAATGGAGAATTGACGAGTGATCGAAAAAACATTGGTTAAACTAAATACGTCGATAGAATAATGAAAGATCTTATAAGTTAATTAAGAATTATACGAACAAGACAGAGTTTCATACGAAGAGCGAAAAAAAAGAGAGAAGATAATTGTATAAACGTACATACGAAAACGCATAATTGAATCTGTGTATAACATTATTGTCTAATTTACCGTGATGACGTATGTATGTATACATATATATATATATATATATCTAGATATACGTTAACAATCACGCGTGTATGCATGAATTTTAAGGTAATCGACACAGGTAAAATAAAATGAAATAATTTAATTTGTATCCCTATTTCATTGAATACGGATCGATCGTTTACCGCATGTACAAAATAAGGAAAGAAGGAGTAATAATTTAGTCGTTAGTCGTGTAATCCATATGTGTGTATAGCGCAATTAAATAAATTATAATCGAATTGTTTAAGATTTATATCGTCTCGAATTCTCCTGAATAATTAATAATGAATATACATATAAAGCAATCGACTAATTTGGTCAAAGGGTATCGTTACAACTGTATAGATGTATTATAAGTCGCCGGAGACTCGGGATGTTACGGAGTCTATAATTTAACTTTATATACGAAAGCGGAAGATTCTCCAAAGTCATCGTATATTATTCAAGATATTCTGAAAAACGTACACGACGCACATTTTCTTTGATAAGAAAAAAAAGTATTTGTTTCGTCTTTTAAAAGATGAAAGTACAGCACACTGTCAACTACAGAAAGTGGACCTTATTTGTATTTGTATATGTATATATACATATATAGGTATAAGGCTTTATTCGGCGATCCCCTTTGAGTATCGGCGCAACTCGAAGGACCAAGAAAGTCCGAGGTCCGAGTCAAAGAGTAACCCGATACGCGTCCTGAATATTGAAATATACACAGGTGTCCACGCGATTATAAAATTATATCCCGATATTTAATTGGCATTATTAGATTTGGGATCTCGGGAGAGAATTGACGGAGGTGGTGCATGCACAAAGGTGTCGTTTAATCGTTATGTACGGTGTATATGTATATATACTGATATATTCAAAATCCATCCCGAGCTCGCTTATTACCGGTATAATACTGTATACATGCACACAGAGATTTAAAATGTCAAAATGAATTATTCGATGGATTTGCTTATCGTGATTTGGTTAAGAAAACTATAGAGGAGAGGTATACACTATTGCGAGGCTGACTGGACTCGGATTGTATCTACGTGCAGAAGACGTTTTCCTTGGTTCGTGCGCACTTGTTGTCGGACGGTATTGTTTTATGGGCAGTTACGTCGACCACACATATTTATTTAGCTGGTTTATTTAGCCGATTAACCGTTTACATATATACACATTTATAACCGATGATAATATCGCTCGCGTCTTTAAAGAGTTCAATAACACGTGATAATTAACCGCGATCACTCGTATATGACGCACTGTGTGTGTGTGTGTGTGTGTGTGTGTGTGTGTGTGTGTGTGTATGTACGCGCGTGTGTGCTTGTACGTGTACGCGGGTGCGTGTGTGCGCGCATGCTGCAGGAGGCAGGAGGAGTTAAATCGAGTATATTCGGAGAAGTCGACGGGTATACGTATTATATATATATATATAGATATCTGCACGTCGGACTTTTATTCTTGCATCCTAACATCCGGCCTATAAAAACATTCACACTAAATATGGATTACTGGAGTTATTCTACTCAGTACGTTACAATTATGGTTACATAAAATTTAAAACTCTTATACAAATAATATAATTCTTATAAAACAATCTATGACATTTTTAATTCAAAATAATTTTACTATATATTAACTTTAATAATTTTAAATATATATTATATTCTATTATTTTGTCTCTTACTAATAATGTTTCACAATCACATTAAATCACAGTAATATTTCAAAGATTATATTTTACATTTTTTTTTAAAGATTCTATATGTTCGATATATAAGTACAATTTATAATATCACTTATTTAGTTTACATAATTTAAATAGAGATCGTCTTGTTTCATTGGTTACCAGAACCTCACTAACATGGATCTTGCTGTCGTAAATGTTTCAGTTGTTATATTCTTGTTTCTTCCTTATGCTATTCTTTATATATAGAGTTTAGCCTAGCCGGGCATGTAAGTCCACAACAAAGTTCTGTTTATTTTGACACTAACTACTGTGTCTTTACATGATGATTGTCTTCTGATTGAATACATCGAGTTAGTGAAACCGAGTATACTTCTAATTCCTCTATTAAAGTAAAAAAAATGCATAATTGTTTCCTAAATAATTGATATCTCTGTATGTTATTCTAATCATAGCTAATTTACTATGTGCTTCCATCGATTCTTTTCTTATAGCTCCTTTATTATTTCCTTCTGCATGCCTTATCACCAATCATAGGCATGACCGTTTCTATTGGTTTATATCTTTTCCTATCTACAATATAGATATTATACAAAAACGTAATAGAAACTTATGTAGTTTAAAAAATTAAAAGGATTAATTTTCAATTTCTTGAGGGTCAGTATAGGTTTTTTTAGTTTCGATAAATAAAAAAAATCATTTTTACGTTAAGTGCAATTGCAAATTAATCCTTCTATTTTGTAAATTAACAATGGAGGGTGAAATATAAGTATTATCATCAAAAATTTATGTATGTGTATAATTCCTAAAAAAAATATTAAATATATGTATTTTAATTCGTTTTCCAACCTTCTCCAGATAATAACAGATTTTTAGTCAAATATTAACTAATTGTTATATAGCTATCGAAATAGCTGATTCTCAGCTAAAAATTATATTTACCCAAGTGAAAATAATTTATAAATTTTTTATAAAATTTTTATAAAATACATTTTATATAGTTTTTATAAAAAATTGGTCATATAAAAATTGTATAAAAAAACATTTTATAAATTTTTATAAAAAAAATATATATAAGGACTATTTAAAAACTAAATTAAACGTTTTAAATGAGCTGCACCATCCTGCAGTGACGGATAAAAACATTTAGATGACACGACCAAGAGGTTATGGACACCAAAAAAATTAGTATTTTAGCGCGACGAAAAATTACTGCTGCCACCGACGATATTGATAGAAAAGTCCACAGTTCCTCCTTCGATTTGGCTGAAAGTTTTGCTTTTTTCGCGCCTTTTTGCTTTTTTCAAAATTGTTGCATCCGGCGGACTCTTAACACGTCGACTTGGACATCGTGAAGGTTAGACGGGGTCTGATCAAATGTTTTGTTCTGTGGTTGTCAAGTCAATATTCAACTTTTTCTTTGGTTGCTAATGAAAAAGTTGAATATTGACTTGACAACCACAAAACAAAACATTTGATCAGACCCCGTCTAACCTTCACGATGTCCAAGTCGATGTTAAAGAGTTCGCCGGATGCAACAATTTTGAAAAAAGCAAAAAGGCGCGAAAAAAGCAAACTTTCAGCCAAATCGAAGGAGGAACTGTGGACTTTTCTATCAATATCGTCCGGTGGCAGCAGTAATTTTTCGTCGCGCTAAAATACTAATTTTTTTGGTGTCCATAACCTCTTGGTCGTGTCATCTAAATGTTTTATCCGTCACTGCAGGATGGTGCAGCTCATTTAATTAAAACGTTTAATTTAGTTTTGAAATAGTCCTTATATATATTTTTTATAAAAATTTTATAAAATGTTTTTTTATACAATTTTTATATGACCAATTTTTTATAAAAACTATATAAAATGTATTTTATAAAAATTTTATAAAAAATTTATAAATTATTTTCACTTGGGTAGTTATTCGTAAAAAAAGGATAATTTCATTTACTCTACTAAAATTTAAAGTTGAATAATACAATTTTATCAAATAATAATTGTACATAATAGGTTAATAAAAAATTTCGTTAATAATTTAATTATATAATCATGAATGAAAATAAAATAAATATAATATTATATAATGCGTATAACAGTTGATATCGTTTTAATTCATCATTACGAAAAAAAATTAAATAAGAAGGTGTGAATACGCATTTATAAATTCCGACTTTGAGTTTTTGTCGATTAGACCCTACTCTTATAGCTAATCATTGCTAATCATCATAGTTAATTTTCGTTAAAAATTTTGTTGGTTGTCTATCTTGTAAACATTGCTTTAATAATGTAATTTTTACGAATGAAAATGAGTACATTATTCCCATTTTCTAACAATATCCTAAGCGATATAAGTAGAATAAAAATAAAACAACAATGAATACACATAATGCGCAATTATTTTCGCAATTGTGCACATATATAAGATTGTAATGTTATTGAAATTATTCGATACGTAAGAAACACGTTTTGGAATATACGTTACTGTCTGAATAAATACAGGATGCACATACCTACTACAACACTTGGAAAAATAATGGAGAATTGACGAGTGATCGAAAAAACATTGGTTAAACTAAATACGTCGATAGAATAATAAAAGATCTTATAAGTTAATTAAGAATTATACGAACAAGACAGAGTTTCATACGAAGAGCGAAAAAAAAGAGAGAAGATAATTGTATAAACGTACATACGAAAACGCATAATTGAATCTGTGTATAACATTATTGTCTAATTTACCGTGTGACGTATGTATGTATACATATATATATATATATATATATATATATATCTAGATATACGTTAACAATCACGCGTGTATGCATGAAATTTTAAGGTAATCGACACAGGTAAAATAAAATGAAATAATTTAATTTGTATCCCTATTTCATTGAATACGGATCGATCGTTTACCGCATGTACAAAATAAGGAAAGAAGGAGTAATAATTTAGTCGTTAGTCGTGTAATCCATATGTGTGTATAGCGCAATTAAATAATTATAAATCGAATTGTTTAAGATTATATCGTCTCGAATTCGCCTGTAATAATTAATAATGAATATACATATAAAGCAATCGACTAATTTGTTCAAAGGGTATCGTTACAACTGTAGTATGATGTATTATAAGTCCCGGGACTCGGGATGTTACGGAGTCTATTAATTTAAACTTTATATACGAAAGCGGAAGATTCTTCCAAAGTCATCGTATATTATTCAGATATTCTGAAAAGAACGTACACGACGCACATTTTCTTTGATAAAAAAAAAAGTATTTGTTTTCGTCTTTTTAAAAGGATGAAAGGACAGCACACTGTCAACTACAGAAAGTGGACCTTATTTGTATTTGTATATGTATATATACATATATGGTATAAGGCTTTATTCGGCGATCCCCTTTGAGTAGCGGACGCAACTCGAAGGACCAGAAAGTCCGAGGTTCCGAGTCAAAGAGGTACCCGTACGCGCCTGATATTGAAATAAGCACAGGTGTCCACGCGATTATAAAATTATATCCCCGATATTTAATTGGCATTATTAGATTTGGGATCTCGGGAGAGAAATTGACGGAGGTGTTGCATGCACAAGGTGTCGTTTAATCGTGTATGTACGGTGTATATGTAGTATACTGATATATTCAAATCCATCCCAGCTCGCTTATTACCGGTATAATACTGTATACATGCACACAGAGATTTAAAATGTCAAATGATTATTCGATGGATTTGCTTATCGTGATTTGGTTAAGAAAACTATAGAGGAGAGGTATACACTATTGCGAGGCTGACTGGACTCGGATTGTATCTACTTGCAGAAGACGTTTTCCTTAGGTTCGTGCGCACTTGTTGTCGGACGGTATTGTTTTATGGGCAGTTAACGTCGACCCACACATATTTATTAGCTGGTTATTTAGCCGATTAACCGTTTACATATATATACACATTTATAACCGATGATAATATCGCTCGCGTCTTTAAAGAGTTCAATAACACGTGATAATTAACCGCGATCACTCGTATATGACGCACTGTGTGTGTGTGTGTGTGTGTGTGTGTGTGTGTGTGTGTGTGTGTATGTGTATGTACGCGCGTGTGTGCTTGTACGTGTACGCGGGTGCGTGTGTGCGCGCATGCTGCAGGGAGGCGGAGGAGTTAAATCGAGTATATTCGGGAGAAGTCAAACGGGTATACGTATATATATATATATATATATAGATATCTGTACATATATATCTGTTTAGAACAGCTATCTATATGAAAACTATATTATTCTCCGAGTAATGTTATTATTCTCATTCTCATTCTCATTCTCTCTCTTACTCTCTTTCCTCTCTCCATGTACGGTCTGTATATATATAATCACATTATTTCGCGGTGCACCGTCTTGTCAAACATTTTGAGAATATGTATTATTTTTATCTATATATACACCATAACGAATAGGGTAAATTATACCAATTGTAGCAGATATAAGAATTCTACTCGCCTCAAAAAATTCACATTTCTTATAAATTCATTTGCAGTTATACTTACAGTACAAGTGTCAGCAGCCTATTGAAAATTCCTACATTCCTAGGAAATGACTTATGATTAAACGTTTTCGACCCATTTATTTAGCATTTTAACGAATGAACCACTTCAAAACGTCTATCATTATTTTACCTACTATCCATCAATTATAAACTTAAAACTATATAGATATTATATATACCTATAGAGCGTTTGATTTGTCAAGTGTTTCTTATATCTACACTTATTTTTTAATGTAATTGATCCGTAAATTATTACGTAGATATTATATATCGTTCATTACATTAAAACAGTCGATCTATTTCTTATTAAATGAAGAAGATTTCTACATTTCATTTACTGATTATAATATACCTATTACTTTGAATTTATTTTAATTGATTTCAGAATCTAAATGTTATGTCGTTTGGATTAGTCACTTGGTTATTATCGTACAGTTATTCTTGTCTTTACCTTTAAACTATCTTCTTAAAAATATTTACGAGTTTTAGGCAGAAATCGTTACACTCGAGTGCTTTATATTTCACTATCGCAAAACGTGTGATATCTTAATAATCGATACGCTAAATAGGTACGTACAAACAAAAATTATGTATCCTAAAAGTCGTTAAAATCACTATCCAAAATGTACGCATGGGTGTAAAAGTGTTAGTAATAATAATAACTCGACCAATTTTTGATCAATTTGGTTGAAGGTTATAAGGAATTCTTCTCCGCATTTCTATCTTTTTTATTATTTTAATGGCCGCTTTTCTTAGGCTTCGAAAATCGGTGCTAAACAGGTACGGAGGTCATACGTTTTTTTCAGTATATATATATATATATCTAGATATACGTTAACAATCACGCGTGTATGCATGAAATTTTAAGGTAATCGACACAGGTAAAATAAAATGAAATAATTTAATTTGTATCCCTATTTCATTGAATACGGATCGATCGTTTACCGCATGTACAAAATAAGGAAAGAAGGAGTAATAATTTAGTCGTTAGTCGTGTAATCCATATGTGTGTATAGCGCAATTAAATAAATTATAATCGAATTGTTTAAGATTTATATCGTCTCGAATTCTCCTGAATAATTAATAATGAATATACATATAAAGCAATCGACTAATTTGGTCAAAGGGTATCGTTACAACTGTATAGATGTATTATAAGTCGCCGGAGACTCGGGATGTTACGGAGTCTATAATTTAACTTATATACGAAAGCGAAGATTCTCCAAAGTCATCGTATATTATTCAAGATATTCTGAAAAACGTACACGACGCACATTTTCTTTGATAAGAAAAAAAAGTATTTGTTTCGTCTTTTTAAAAGATGAAAGTACAGCACACTGTCAACTACAGAAAGTGGACCTTATTTGTATTTGTATATGTATATATACATATATAGGTATAAGGCTTTATTCGGCGATCCCCTTTGAGTATCGGCGCAACTCGAAGGACCAAGAAAGTCCGAGGTCCGAGTCAAAGAGTAACCCGATACGCGTCCTGAATATTGAAATATACACAGGTGTCCACGCGATTATAAAATTATATCCCCGATATTAATTGGCATTATTAGATTTGGGATCTCGGGAGAGAATTGACGGAGGTGGTGCATGCACAAAGGTGTCGTTTAATCGTTATGTACGGTGTATATATATATACTGATATATTCAAAATCCATCCCGAGCTCGCTTATTACCGGTATAATACTGTATACACACACAGAGATTTAAAATGTCAAAATGAATTATTCGATGGATTTGCTTATCGTGATTTGGTTAAGAAAACTATAGAGGAGAGGTATACACTATTGCGAGGCTGACTGGACTCGGATTGTATCTACTTGCAGAAGACGTTTTCCTTGGTTCGTGCGCACTTGTTGTCGGACGGTATTGTTTTATGGGCAGTTACGTCGACCACACATATTTATTTAGCTGGTTTATTTAGCCGATTAACCGTTTACATATATATACACATTTATAACCGATGATAATATCGCTCGCGTCTTTAAAGAGTTCAATAACACGTGATAATTAACCGCGATCACTCGTATATGACGCACTGTGTGTGTGTGTGTGTGTGTGTGTGTGTGTGTGTGTGTGTGTATGTACGCGCGTGTGTGCTTGTACGTGTACGCGGGTGCGTGTGTGCGCGCATGCTGCAGGAGGCAGGAGGAGTTAAATCGAGTATATTCGGAGAAGTCGACGGGTATACGTATTATATATATATATATAGATATCTGCACATATATATCTGTTTAGAACAGCTATCTATATGAAAACTATATTATTCTCCGAGTAATCTTATTATTCTCATTCTCATTCTCAATCTCTCTCTCTCTCTCTCTCACTCTCTTTCTCTCTCCATGTACGGTCTGTATATATATAATCACATTATTTCGCGGTGCACCGTCTTGTCAAACATTTTGAGAATATGTATTTATTTTGATCTATATATATACACATAACGAATAGGGTAAATTATACCAATTGTAGCAGATATAACGATTCTACTCGCCTCAAAAATTCACATTTCTTATAAATTCATTTGCAGTTATACTTACAGTACAAGTGTCAGCAGCCTATTGAAAATTCCTACATTCCTAGGAAATGACTTATGATTAAACGTTTTTCGACCCATTTATTTAGCATTTTAACGAATGAACCAACTTCAAAACGTCTATCATTATTTTACCTACTATCCATCAATTATAAACTTAAAACTATATATATATATATATACCTATAGAGTCGGTTTGATTTGTCAAGTGTTTCTTATATCTACACTTATTTTTTAATGTAATTGATCCGTAAATTATTACGTAGATATTATATATCTTCATTACATTAAAACAGTCGATCTATTTCTTATTAAATGGAAGAAGATTTCTACATTTCATTTAACTGATTATAATATACCTATTACTTTGAATTTATTTTAATTGATTTCAGAATCTAAATGTTATGTCGTTTTGGATTAGTCACTTGGTTATTATCGTACAGTTATTCTTGTCTTTACCTTTAAACTATCTTCTTAAAAATATTTACGAGTTTTAGGCAGAATCGTTACACTCGAGTGCTTTATATTTCACTATCGCAAAACGTGTGATATCTTAATAATCGATACGCTAAATAGGTACGTACAAACAAAATTATGTATCCTAAAAGTCGTTAAAAGCACTATCCAAAATGTACGTATGGGTGTAAAAGTGTTAGTAATAATAATAACTCGACCAATTTTTGATCAATTTGGTTGAAGGTTATAAGGAATTCTTCTCGCATTCTATCTTTTTTATTATTTTAATGCCGCTTTTCTTATGCTTCGAACTCGGTGCTAAACAGTGACGGAGGTCATACGTTTTTTTCAGTGTATATATATATATATGGGTATTCCACGTGAAGTGGTCCGATCAAAATTTTAAAATGCACCAAATTTTGGGTACACTTAGCAATGTTTTTCAGAATACAGAAAAAAATTTTTAGGTACTGGAATCTATTTGCTCAAAGTTATTCTAACCTCAAAAAGTGAATTTTTCCATATTTTTTTCAACACCAGCTGGGTTACCGCTATATACTCAAAATCTATCAACTTTACTATAGAACATTATATGTAACATTCGTTGCTATTATATCTAGAATTTAATCTTCTGGGTTAGAATTTCTAATCTCAAGGTTAATGACAAATAAACACATGTCATATTCACTTGAAAAAAATGCAAGTGCGCCACCTTTGATTTTTTCATCCAAAAGTCTAAAAAGAAAGCTTGGAGCATACCTTTCAAATGGTCTGTAGCATTTTTATGGCCTCCACTTCTGTAAAAAGTTATGACATTTAAAGAAAGACAAAAAATTCACAAAAATTACATGGTAATTCCCATTTAATTTTAAAAAATTTCGTGTTTCTTTTTTAAATTGTCATAACTTTTTACAGAATTGGAGCCATAAAAATGCACGACCATTTGAAAGGTATTGCTCCAAGCTTTCTTTAGACTTTTGGATGAAAAATCAAAGGTGGCGCACGCATTTTTTCAAGTTGAATATTGACATGTACTTTATTTGTCATTAACCTTGAATTAGAAATTCTAACCCAGAGGATAAATTCTAGACATAATTAGCAACGAATGTTACATATAATGTTCTTATAGTAAAAAGTTGATAGATTTTGAGTTAAATAGCGATGAACCCAGCTGGTGTTGAAAAAAATGGAAAAAGTTCACTTTTTGAGGTTAGATAACTTTTGAACTAATAAATACCAGTACCTAAAAATTTTTTCTATATTCTTAAAAACATTTGCATGTGTACCCAAAATTTGCGCGCCATTTTAAAATTTTGATCGGACCACTTCACGTGAATACTCCATATTATATATATATATATATATATATATATCTAGATATACGTTAACAATCACGCGTGTATGCATGAAATTTTAAGGTAATCGACACAGGTAAAATAAAATGAAATAATTTAATTTGTATCCCTATTTCATTGAATACGGATCGATCGTTTACCGCATGTACAAAATAAGGAAAGAAGGAGTAATAATTTAGTCGTTAGTCGTGTAATCCATATGTGTGTATAGCGCAATTAAATAAATTATAATCGAATTGTTAAGATTTATATCGTCTCGAATTCTCCTGAATAATTAATAATGAATATACATATAAAGCAATCGACTAATTTGGTCAAAGGGTATCGTTACAACTGTATAGATGTATTATAAGTCGCCGGAGACTCGGGATGTTACGGAGTCTATAATTTAACTTTATATACGAAAGCGAAGATTCTCCAAAGTCATCGTATATTATTCAAGATATTCTGAAAAACGTACACGACGCACATTTTCTTTGATAAGAAAAAAAAGTATTTGTTTCGTCTTTTTAAAAGATGAAAGTACAGCACACTGTCAACTACAGAAAGTGGACCTTATTTGTATTTGTATATGTATATATACATATATAGGTATAAGGCTTTATTCGGCGATCCCCTTTGAGTATCGGCGCAACTCGAAGGACCAAGAAAGTCCGAGGTCCGAGTCAAAGAGTAACCCGATACGCGTCCTGAATATTGAAATATACACAGGTGTCCACGCGATTATAAAATTATATCCCCGATATTTAATTGGCATTATTAGATTTGGGATCTCGGGAGAGAATTGACGGAGGTGGTGCATGCACAAAGGTGTCGTTTAATCGTTATGTACGGTGTATATGTATATATACTGATATATTCAAAATCCATCCCGAGCTCGCTTATTACCGGTATAATACTGTATACATGCACACAGAGATTTAAAATGTCAAAATGAATTATTCGATGGATTTGCTTATCGTGATTTGGTTAAGAAAACTATAGAGGAGAGGTATACACTATTGCGAGGCTGACTGGACTCGGATTGTATCTACTTGCAGAAGACGTTTTCCTTGGTTCGTGCGCACTTGTTGTCGGACGGTATTGTTTTATGGGCAGTTACGTCGACCACACATATTTATTTAGCTGGTTTATTTAGCCGATTAACCGTTTACATATATATACACATTTATAACCGATGATAATATCGCTCGCGTCTTTAAAGAGTTCAATAACACGTGATAATTAACCGCGATCACTCGTATATGACGCACTGTGTGTGTGTGTGTGTGTGTGTGTGTGTGTGTGTGTGTGTGTATGTGTATGTACGCGCGTGTGTGCTTGTACGTGTACGCGGGTGCGTGTGTGCGCGCATGCTGCAGGAGGCAGGAGGAGTTAAATCGAGTATATTCGGAGAAGTCAACGGGTATACGTATATATATATATATATATAGATATCTGTACATATATATCTGTTTAGAACAGCTATCTATATGAAAACTATATTATTCTCCGAGTAATGTTATTATTCTCATTCTCATTCTCATTCTCTCTCTTACTCTCTTTCTCTCTCCATGTACGGTCTGTATATATATAATCACATTATTTCGCGGTGCACCGTCTTGTCAAACATTTTGAGAATATGTATTTATTTTTATCTATATATACACATAACGAATAGGGTAAATTATACCAATTGTAGCAGATATAACGATTCTACTCGCCTCAAAAATTCACATTTCTTATAAATTCATTTGCAGTTATACTTACAGTACAAGTGTCAGCAGCCTATTGAAATTCCTACATTCCTAGGAAATGACTTATGATTAAACGTTTTTTCGACCCATTTATTTAGCATTTTAACGAATGAACCAACTTCAAAACGTCTATCATTATTTTACCTACTATCCATCAATTATAAACTTAAAACTATATATATATATATATATACCTATAGAGTCGGTTTGATTTGTCAAGTGTTTCTTATATCTACACTTATTTTTTAATGTAATTGATCCGTAAATTATTACGTAGATATTATATATCTTTCATTACATTAAAACAGTCGATCTATTTCTTATTAAATGGAAGAAGATTTCTACATTTCATTTAACTGATTATAATATACCTATTACTTTGAATTTATTTTAATTGATTTCAGAATCTAAATGTTATGTCGTTTTGGATTAGTCACTTGGTTATTATCGTACAGTTATTCTTGTCTTTACCTTTAAACTATCTTCTTAAAAATATTTACGAGTTTTAGGCAGAATCGTTACACTCGAGTGCTTTATATTTTCACTATCGCAAAACGTGTGATATCTTAATAATCGATACGCTAAATAGGTACGTACAAACAAAAATTATGTATCCTAAAAGTCGTTAAAATCACTATCCAAAATGTACGTATGGGTGTAAAAGTGTTAGTAATAATAATAACTCGACCAATTTTTGATCAATTTGGTTGAAGGTTATAAGGAATTCTTCTCGCATTTCTATCTTTTTTTATTATTTTAATGCCGCTTTTCTTATGCTTCGAACTCGGTGCTAAACAGTGACGGAGGTCATACGTTTTTTTTCGTGTTATATATATATATATGGGTATTCCACGTGAAGTGGGTCCGATCAAAATTTTAAAATGCACCAAATTTTGGGTACACTTAGCAAATGTTTTCAGAATACAGAAAAAAATTTTTAGGTACTGGTAATCTATTTGCTCAAAGTTATTCTAACCTCAAAAAGTGAATTTTTCCATATTTTTTTCAACACCAGCTGGGTTTACCGCTATATAACTCAAAATCTATCAACTTTACTATAGAACATTATATTGTAACATTCGTTGCTAATTATATCTAGAATTTATTCTTCTGGTTAGAATTTCTAATCTCAAGGTTAATGACAAATAAACTACATGTCAATATTCAACTTGAAAAAAATGCAAGTGCGCCACCTTTGATTTTTTCATCCAAAAGTCTAAAAGAAAGCTTGGAGCAATACCTTTCAAATGGTCTGTAGCATTTTATAGGCCTCCAATTCTGTAAAAAGTTATGACAATTTAAAGAAAGACAAAAAATTCACAAAAATAACATGGTAATTCCCATTTAAATTTTTAAAAAAATTTCGTGTTTCTTTAAATTGTCATAACTTTTTACAGAATTGGAGGCCATAAAAATGCTACAGACCATTGAAAGGATATTGCTCCAAGCTTTCTTTAGACTTTTGGATGAAAAAATCAAAGGTGGCGCACTTGCATTTTTGTCAAGTTGAATATTGACATGTACTTTATTTGTCATTAACCTTGAGATTAGAAATTCTAACCCAGAAGGATAAATTCTAGACATAATTAGCAACGAATGTTACATATAATGTTCTATAGTAAAAGTTGATAGATTTTGAGTTAAATAGCGATGAACCCAGGCTGGTGTTGAAAAAAACTGGAAAAGTTCACTTTTTGAGGTTAGAATAACTTTTGAACTAATAAATACCAGTACCTAAAAATTTTTTTCTATATTCTTAAAAACATTTGCAATGTGTACCCAAAATTTGG
Organism: Theocolax elegans; assembly: GCA_026168455.1. Lineage (NCBI taxonomy): Eukaryota > Metazoa > Arthropoda > Insecta > Hymenoptera > Cerocephalidae > Theocolax > Theocolax elegans. The sequence goes on from CM047431.1 coordinate 57,992,983, forward strand.
CGCCATTTTAAAATTTTGATCGGACCACTTCACGTGGAATACTCCATTAATAATATATATGGGCTATTTCACGTCAAGTGGTACGATGAAAATTTTAAATCGCTCCAAAATTTGAAACAGGGCTAGAAATATCTTCCAGAAGATAGAAAAAATTTTTAGGTGTTAAAAATAATTTGCCTAAGAGTTATTCCACCATGAAAAATGGACATTTTTCAATTTTTTTAGAAAAATGTCTATTTTCAAAGCCATTTATCTCAAATCTATTGATTTTTTTTGAAAAAACATTACAAACAACTTTTGTTCAAAATAATCTTTAGAACTTATCTACCTGGGTTACAATTCTTATTTTAAAATCTCGAAGAGATAGAACGCCCGGAATATTGAATATCAAAAAAAGGCGACCACAATCACTAATTTTCATGTATTGTAGGGCATAACTTACACCAGCGGTCTTGGCAATAATCTAACCACCGCCATTCGAAAGCTCTCAAAAATGTGATCTTTTGAGCGGTGTTAGATCAAAATCGATTGTGGCTTGTGTTTTTTAAAAATTCACTTCGAGTTTTTAGATGTCCAGAAAAATGATTATTTAAAGTGCAAATGTAAAAAAAAAAGATGAATAAATTTTGATAAATTTTCAAATGACCATTTCATTTTCATAATAACAAATTATTTTTAACTATAAAATTCTCCATCTTTAAATTTTCTATTAGTTTATTGGAGCGATTCAATGATCGTAATTGACGTGAAAAGCATATTTGGTTTAAAATATCATTTGATTTCATAAAACAGATATATTTTATAACGGGTACGAATTTCGAGTATTGACTCAGGTAGGTTCCTGCATTATCGGCTACGTACCGTCGATAGGACCAAGTCGACTAGCCGGGATAATTGCGAATGGTAGCGCAGTCGTGAAACTTCTGCCTCGCGCTTTCGCGGGATCTTGGGTTTGCGCCCCGATTCGTTCGTAGATTTTTATTCCTCATTTTCAGTCTATACCTCGTTACAATTTATAATATCGTTTGATTTTTTTATTAAAACCCATATATTATAAACTTACATATTATATTTGAACAATTTAAACATTTTTTTAAACAAATTTAATTAACAAATCATCATTAATCATTAATTACAGAAAATAATTTTTTAAGTTTCGGTAAATCGTATATTATTTAGATTATATTGAAATGTATCGTTCCTACGTAAAAACTTTTTATGGACTAAATGTTCGTCTCAAAATTACAAATTTTTTACCTATGAGGCACTTAATGATCGGAATAGTTTTTTTAAAGATATAAACGCACAAAAATGATGAAAATAATGAAAAATCCCCTAAACAGAACGTCTTTTGCAATTATTTGAAATGAATTACTCTTACATAAAATGTTTAAACTTATAAAATGTGCGTTTTAAAATTACAAATATTTTTCTATTGCATTAATAATTCTGTTTAACGGTAAACAGGTGTCAAGAATCATCGAGCTCCTGATTATCAATATTCTGTTAAAATACATTAATTATAAACAAGATTAATTAAATATCGGAACCGAATTTCCACAAAAGCATTTTTTAATCTCGTTTTAATAGTTTGCTCTTGGATCAAGCTGACTTGATCACAAACAAGTTTGAAAGGTTAAAAACTCCTAATAAATTGACAAGTGTTATCAAAAAGCTGATATCATATTCCAATAAATGGGCAAGCGCAACCGCAGAACCGTTTAATTGCAAGGTACTGCAAGCAACATTTTTTACCTATTTCTATTTAAAATACAGATTTTATAGTTACAAGCTGAACGAAATTAAGTTACAAGATTTTATAATATTAAACAGATACTCAATTGATACGTTTTAACCTATTCTTACGGATAGGGATAGTTAAACATAAAAAACTATACGTTTACAAAGCTATTAGATGAACGGTACAGTTTTTCGACACGAGGCCAAAATTGTGTTATTTTTTGGTAGGCAAAAGCGAATGTTGCGGCTATGATACCAAATACACCATTTATAAAAATGATTCTGACATGAACCTTTGGTTACTGAAATACTTGTAAGAGTTAAATATCTAAATGTGTATTATGATCTAGAGGAATTTTTTAATTTTTTAAAAAATCGAGAAGGTGAACTAAAACTAAATTTGTTATAATTAGGAAGTTGAAATACTAGAAAAACAAGCATTATATAATTAAATAATCATTCGATCGAGTAACATAATAAATATGTTTTTATTTAAAATAAGTCAAGTATTTATACATTATACGAAGTTTGATGAATTACGTCTTAACCTTTCTTTTACATTTAATATTCTTTGTTTAGGTATAATATAATGTAATTCATAGAACAGATATTCGACATTTGTAAAATATTCTATTGATTACGTATAATAAAATTAATATTAATGAAAATGATAATAATTATAGATACGAAGCCCATGCGATGTATATATAGAGAATATTATAAATTCAGTCTTCAATTTTTGAACGTGTGTCCGTTTAGGTATATATAACTCATGTACCTATACCTTAACATAAGATTTCAATAAATAATATTAATTCAAAACATAATCTTCATAATCTAATAGTTTTCATTTATTTAATTCAAATACGTTTATAAATTTTGATCGCAAGCGTTTAACTGGTGCGACCGATGACTAAAAAAATTACTTAACTATATATGTTCTAGTTGTTACTACCAGACGAATACATATATTTAACACTTATTGAAAAAAAATTTTAAAACCGTTCAAATTAATATTCAATCTATATGGGAATCGGTATAAATTTACCTCTTATAAGTGTTTTGAGACTTTGCGCGACAACACTACTTAAAAAAAATTTCAATACAAGCACGGGACTCGTGGAAAATTACCTAAAATATTTTCCAAATGAAACAATTCCTGAATAAATTAATCGTTCTTACAAATATATATATATATACGAAAACTAAAGAATTAGAAATATATTCCAAGGATCGCAAACTGACGGTGCGGTGTGTGTGTGTGCACCCACGATATAAAAAATTATGTACACAAAGCGTTGGCGATGCTGCTGCCTAAAATATAGTAATAGTGCACTCTGCGCTCGAGACGCTTAAAATGCCAACTTCCGGATCCTCGTGCGCGTATCTATAATTCCCGGTGTATATACGCGCGAAATACGTTTCGCGCGCCATTAAGCTCGCGCTTCTCATTATTTTTATTTTCCCGCGCGCACCGATTTTCATAAACGAGCGAGTACATATACATATATATACATATATTTGACAAACACGTGCCCGCGAATTATTTAGTTTCAAATTGTTCCCTTTTTTTTGTTCGGAAATTCTTGGCTAATTGAGCGATCAATTATTATGGTCTCACGAACGGTACAATTAAACGTCGGGGTGCACATGTAATGTAACCCTATATGTGCGTACGTATACGTATGTATATATATATATATATATATAAATTAACACAAAAGAGGCATATACAAATGCGATGCAATTAAAATCCACCTGGACATCGTATCACGCAACGCGATAAAGGTAATTATTATTTTTCTCACGCGGCGTAAATGGGCGAACGGTTGAAATTTTGAGGGTTTTGAAACACGAAGCGACATTTTCGAAAAGCCAATGGGATCTTGGAACCTTCGTGAAGGTAGCATCGATTTTCGAGAAATTAGGGCGCCACGGTACATGTACGTGTGGGCACGTCTGCGTGTGTGTGTGTGTGTGTGTACGCGAACCCACGGTGGATCGTGTAGGACACACAGTCGAACCCTACGGTACACTGCTGACTATGCCTGTACGTGCATACGCACACACACACACACACGTGTATATAGATATATACGTGGATAGAAGTATACAGATATATACACAAGTTTGCTTGCCGGCGATGACCTCGAAAAAAGAAAGGAGCTACTTTTCGGTCTCCTTTGGAAAAGCGAAAAAAAAAGCGGAAGGGGGAAAAAAAAGGAAAAACAGGACGAGTCATACATAAAAGAAACGAATCGTAGAGAGAGGGTAGATTGCGCTCGAACTGCGCAGCCGAGGAAAAATCGATCGCTATATATGCGCGGTAGCAACGCTTTTGACCCGGTTTTTTTTGCGCGCTTTACCCAGGCTCCGTTTTCTTGCGCGAAGCGCTCATTGTCGAGCGCGCGCAACCCTTTTACCGGTCCCTTTTAGTAAACACTATAGGAAAAAGGGTGTATATATATATATATATACATACATACATACATACATACACACGTGGGTGGGTTTGTGTGGGCGCGCGTGCGAATGTATTTGCACATATATGTATATTGTATACAGAGGAAGAGACAGAGCGAGTAGGTGTATGCACGTATATAGTCTGGGAGGACTCTCAGGGCCCCTTGCGCGCTTTGATTTCGGCTCGGATTTCGCCCGAGCAAAATCGATCCCCCCTTCAAGCCCGGGAAGTTGCGCGCGCGCGCTCGCGCCAATCTCCGCACTCCGCCACCTCCACCTCCTCCTCTTCCTCCTCCTCCTCCTCCTCGTACCCCGCTGGCAATCCACCCTCTCTCTATACCGCCCCCTTTTGCGCCGTATCTCTCTCACTCTCTCACTCTCTCGCTCTCCATTTTCTCCCTCATTCTTCTTCGATTCTCTTTGGCTTTTTTTGCGCAGGTGCGTGTGTAATACCCGATATTCTACCTTACCGACCTACACATCCCTATCACCCATCTATATATATATATATATATACATACCTATCATATACGTATACGTACGTTCTTTGTTCATTACATTTTGCGCGCACCACCGACAAATATTCGGTGTATTACTTAGGTTACTTCGTTTTTCGCATTCCCCTCTCCCCCTCCCGTAGCCCTGAAAACAATAATAAAATTGGTCAAATGCAATGCGCGCATACCGTTTTTTTAGGTTATTCGAATAAAAATTATTATTTACATTCTCGCTTTTAAATTCGTAAATTCCGATTCGTTCTCGGTTGATTTGAATTAAGTAATGAACGTTGGTGCGATCAAAATCCACCGTGGTTTCCTTCTATTCAAAGTACAAGGGAACCTCTAAACTTGCGGGGCCTTATTCACTAAGCCTTAACGCGCCAAATATTCATATGTAATCAAAGGTTCAAAAATAGATCGATAGCGTTAAACTAACGCGCGTTAATGACTTATAGAATCAGGCCCCTGGGATGTTTAAATGTTAATAATAATCCTTAATATATATAAACACTTTTCGTTAACTTGAAATTCATAAAAAAGATTATAAAATACGCTGAACCGTCGGTGTGTGCATGTAAAACAGAGCGACACGCATATGTAAGTATGTAAGATACTCTTTTTGAAAAAAAATGTAGCAGAAATGTTTTGATATATATAGAAATAACGGAAGATAAAACGGTGCGAGCTCCCTAACGACTTAACGAAACGTAAAAGTTTTCAAGTTTAAGTATTTATCGAGGTGAAAGAGGGGGGGGGGGAAGGGGGGCACGGTGGCGGGGTTAATATAACTAATGGGTAAACGTTTAACTTTCCGCATTACAGTAATAGGTTAAATTAAGTTTCAAATAGTACAACATCGTTAACGACACCCGTAATATATACACAGTGTTAAATGATTCGATCAACAACTTCGAAATGACGTTTATTAATCTATTTTCATGTATATATGCATATTATTATACATACATACGTACACCTGATAGTTTGATTTTATTATATATATATATATATATATATATATACCTATATATACATGTATATAGATACCTATCGCGAATAACTATTTAATAGCCATTTAATTATCTCATTCAATATACCGTGAATATTATCGAAACTCTCACTGTGTATACATCACGTGTAACAAAAAAGTACCTCTCTAACGATTTGTTGCGTTGTTAACAATAAATCACATTTATTTACGGTTTTTTTTTCTCTTGCGCGTTTGAACAAAAAACACGTAAATAAAAATGAGCGTTGGGTATATATATATATATAATTGACTGTATAATAAGTAATTTGTGCCGTAAATAATTGTTCCTTCCTCATCGTTATTCCTCTCGGTATTTTACAAAGACGGACAAATTGATAGCGTCGTACTGTCTAAACCGGTAAAAGTTAACGACAACGAAAGAAAAATATAAACAAACGGAGAGGAAGACGCGAGAGATGAAAAATAAAACGCATACAATCGTCAACGAAAAGAAAAAAAAATATATATATATGTTTTGGGGTTAACGTAAAATGACGTAACTGTATAGGAAAAGCTGATTCGAATGATGAAAACTAAGTCAAACTCGCGTATATTTACATAAGTATGTATATGTATAGGTGTACCTACTCTACAGTCTACCTCTTTGTATGTACATGTTGTACATGTTATAGAGTACATCTCACATACTCTTTTGGTGTGTCTTTCTCGCTCTTGGGCACTCGATTCGTAACCTTGGAAACCTGTTCCCGTGAAAAATCAATAATTTGCCGGTACGGAAGATCCACCGAGCGTTAGTCTATGTCCTGCCGGTCTAGACCTCCCTTTTCTCTCTATCCTCGGTCTATCTTCACTATTACTATTACTCTCTATACCTCGAATACAACCACCACTTTCTTTACTATCTACCTGTTTGACCTTATTTTTTTTTTAACTTCGCTTTGCAACAATCTACCCGTTGCTCAATTTTGACCACTTTTTTCGTTTTTTTAATTTCGATGATCGATGGTATTGATGATGCCACGTAACTTCGCTTGTTGGTGTACGGCAATTACTCTGCTATTACTTAGATTTGTTTATTCCTTTTTAAGAAACAACTAAACATTCACGTACTTATAAATATTTCATGTATTTCTATCAAAATACTAGGTGTTTGTCGAAAAACGTGAGAGAGAGAGTAAACTACTTTACCGATCGAGTTCACCTGAAAATGTACCATTTTTCTATCTACTTGTCTAATGAACAAAACAATGTGTGTCTAAATGTAAATGTCTACTACGGGTATATAGATTTCGATTGTATAATTCGGACAATAATTACCAATGAACGTAACATCGATAATCGAAGAAAAGATGCCGGTAAAAGAAAAATAATAAGAACAAAAAGTGTGATATGACAGTGCAATTACCGAACTAGTTGGGGGGATGTGTGTATATATATATATACATATATACATATATACATATATATAGTTGAAGGACATTATATAGTAACGGTATACCACGGGTACATCAGTCGTTTTCGGAGAAACTCGAGGCTCCTCGGAACTATCCGATTACGCACCGGATCGTGGATCCTTCGGAGACTCTCCCTCTCTTTCTCTATTCTTTCTCCCTCTTTATCCTTATATACTCGTCCTAATGAGAGAATATACCGAGCGAAAAGCTTTTTTTTGGTATAAGCTTTTGCGTGCGATTCTTTATTCGCTCACTCTACATTTACATCTTGGGTTTCCTATATACATCGTACACTTAGTAGGTACTTATATCGTTCTGTCGCAAAAGAGAGAGGCCGTTTACCTTTATATTATATATTTACACGAACACGTGCTCTTGTTTTGACTGATTTGACAATTGACGCTCCTCTCCCTCTACTCTCTCGCGAGCCTCGATTCTCCATTCGAACATCTGATCCCTCGGACCTCGATTCTATATCAATTTTTCTATACACATACAAGTAATCAAGTAATGCGGTCGATAATTTGGATGGAAGGTGGTCAATTTCGATTTTATATTACTTTAATTTTATTATTTATAATGTCGACTGCCACCTTAACCTATACTTACAAATAAACAAAATAAAAATAATTGGAGAAATGGGACTTGTCGTGATAATCGACATGGTACATATAAATATACGCGCGCGACACACCATCCGTACGTAATAATTCGAAACTTTCGATAAAGTTATAGTCTTTTTTTACTTAATAGTGAACAAAAATTTTTACAATACGTATACGCGAACGATTTCGATGAATTGTCGATAATGAAGCGCGAAGACATTTTACGTTACAAATTACAAGCATTATACGTTGAGTTACGTATATGCACATATAAGTACACAAGTGGAAACCCACTTCAACCATATTTATTCAATTCAACGATTCAATAATGTCCGAAACTTGTTTACGATATTGAATAAGTATATCGCACCTTGCATGAAATTTCCGAAATTTTTTCTTCCTTCAATGAAAGTAAGTAAGTATAAAGCAAGTTATAAAAGAAATTATTATAAAGGAAGATTAGCAAACAATCAGGAAACGACGAACCAATCGCAAAATGACCTTTTTCATATGTCAACAGTTGGTAGTCCTCCTCCAATGTACTTGTGCGAGCGAACGGGGGTATGCACGTTTTTTTTATAAATCTAAAAACTAACTATAGAAGGGGAAGGTCGTGTAAGTTGGATTCGGCGTGACGTTTTTGCGAGGCAAATGATCGTAATTCATCCGAAAGTATATAGCCGTCTCTCACAATAATTCAAATCCGGTGCAGTGTAACCGTGATGAACGCGCACACATTCCCTTTCTTTCTCCGTCTCTGAGAGGCGCTAGCTCGTTTCATCATTTGTGAGTTGTGACTCTTTAGGAGAACGCGTAAGTTCGCGAGGTTTTTTTTTCACACTTGTCGTTTTCCGAGTGAGATACGATGTTCGGACAATGCCGTCGTCTCGAGGGCTACGACGATTCAACACCGGTGAGTCGACATTTTTTTTATCTCTTTATTTACTTTACTTTTCGAGGTTAGATTTTTAACGTGCCCGCTCTCCTCTCCTTTTTAATATCATTCGATTCAACGAAGAGTCAGTGCAAAATGTTGATCAGGCTAATAGTTTTGTTATGCGTGTAATATATCGGACAAGTATAAATATCTTTACCAATTATTATTCCGATCACCGTTCCTTTTTTCCAGGGAATGAAATAATTAAATATATATACGAGAATCTACGTGTCCTTTACACCCGATCCAAGATTCAACCAACATTACGATGCAGGGTATCATTGCGCGTTTGTTAGCTGTACGTCCGACCAACCGAAGCTTTCACCCAAATTTGGCAAGCGCACACTCATCCTAAAAGAAAAGTGTTAAAATAAAGCTAAAAGAGTCGGAAAAAAATATCGCGGTCGCGTAATTAGCCAGTCCCGTCAGTGCCTCGTCGAGTTGCGGGATAGGGAGGGGGGAAGAACAAAAAAACGGAAAAGAAAAATCCGCGAGATGTGCACACGTGCGGTGTAGACGCGTGTATAGTGTATATACACAAAATACATAAGTGTAAGTAAGTGTATATACAGGACTTAGATTTAAAAAAGAAAAGTAATAGGGGAAGGGTTGGGGTTGGACGAGGAGAGGGGGCGGAGTGAAGAAACGTGGGGGGAATTAACTTTTATGAATGAACGTCGCCGGGCCGCGAATGTAAACACAATAAGCTGCACGAGGCGAGGCGCGCATTGCAACAGTTTCATTCATTGGAAAGAGAGGAAAAATATAGAGCTTGTGTATATACAGGGTGTCCGCGAGCTCCCTTCGCAGTGAGGACGGTGTGCACCAAAAATATTTGTATGTTACTACTTTAATTATAACTATAGTTGTTGCTTTAGCAGTAACAGAGAAACTCTTTTAGTATGTTACTAATATAGTAACTACTATAGTTATAACTATTTTTTAAACTTAAATTTTAGAAAATATTTTAGTAATAACTATAGTAATTACTATTTCTATTATTTTAGTAACATTGATATTAGTATTAACTTTAGTAATTACTATAGTTAAAACTAAAAAAAAAACTATTTTTCTTTGCCCTGAAGCAGGCCGATTTTACGAGCATAGGGTAACCAACGCTAGATGCTAAATGTTAAGTAATTCGTGTTAGATATTCTAAATATTAGTATTAGATTAATTTTAATTAATTCACCTATCCTAGTTATAACCTATGAAATAGATGTTCTTAACCTCAAACCATCAAACTATTAAAATAACGTAATAATCTCAACATTTCAAAATTAATAAAACACCTTATTTTTAATATTTAACACACATACTTTTAACCCCCAATCATTAAAATGATAAAAATACCCTCAACATTTGAAAATTAATAGAAACATGTTATAACGTTTAAAATATAAATACAAAACTGGTTAAAACCTATAAAATAAAAACTCTTAACCTCATATCTTTAAAAACATTGATATACCGTAAAAAATATAAGAGAATTAACAGAAACATTTTAGGTGCAACCAATAAAATACATGTTTCTAACCTCTAATCGTTAAAATTATTAAAAAATCCTAAAAAATATCGAAATTGGAAAATGAATAGAAATAATCTTTTTATAACCTGTAAAATTACTTAAACGGACTGATTATAACCTATAAAATAACTAATTATAACCCCAAATCAATAAATAATTGAAATAACGTAGAAAATATCAACATTTGAGAATTAACAGAATCATATTAGTTGCAACCAAAAAGAAGATATTTCTAACCTCAAATCGTTAAAATAACTAAAGAAACCACAAAAATATCGAATTTGGAAACTTAGTAGAAACACTCTTATTATAATCTATAAAATTACTAAAAAAGTTCTGATTATAACCTATAAAATAAAAATTTATAACTTCAAATCTATAAATAATTGAAATAACGTAGAAAATATCAACATTAGAGAATTAACAGAATCATTTTAGTTGCAACAAAAAAAAAGATATTTCTAACCTCAAATCGTTAAAATTAGTAATGCAACCACAAAAATATCGAATTTGGTAAGTTCGTAGAAACACTTTTGCTATAACCTGTAAAATTACTAAAAACGGTCTGATTATAACCTATAAAATAAATAATTATAACCCCAAATCAATAAATAATTGAAATAACGTAGAAAATATCAACATTAGAAAATTAACAGAATCATATTAGTTGCAACCAAAAAAAAAAGAAATTTCTAACCTCAAATCGTTAAAATTACTAATGCAACCACAAAAATATCGAATTTCGTAAATTCGTAGAAACACTCTTGCTATAACCTGTAAAATTACTAAAAACGGTCTGGTTATAACCTATAAATGAAATATTCATAACCTCAAATCTATAAAACAATTGAAATAACGTAGATAATATCAATATTAGAGAATTAACAGAATCATTTTAGTTTCACCCAATGGTACTAACCTCAAATCGTTAGAATTACTAAAACAAGCTAAAAATACCGAAATTTGAAAATTATTCGAAACTCTATTATTATAACCTATAAAATTACTAAAAACGGTCTGATTAATCTATAAAATAAATATTTATAACCTCTAATCTATAAAATAATTGAAATAACGTACTAAATATCAACATAAAAGAGTTAACAGAATCATTTTATTTTCAACCAATGGTTGAAACCTCAAATCGCTAAAATTACTACAACGAGTTTAAAAAATACCGACAATTGAAAATTAGTAGAAACACTCTTATTATAACCTATAAATTACTAAAAACGAACTGTTTATATCCTATAAAATAATATTCATAACCTCAAATCTATAAATATTTGAAATCAGGTAAAAAATATCTACATTAGAGATTTAACAGAACCTTTTTAGTTTCAACCAATAAAATATATATTTCTAACCTCCATTCTTTTAAATTACTAAAATAACCTTAAATATATCAAAATTTGAAATTCTGTTGAAACACTCTTATTATAACCTATAAAATTACAATAGTTCTGATTATAACCTATAAAATATATATTCAGAACCTCAAATCTATAAAATAATTGATATACTGTAAATAATATTAGAGAATTACAGAAACATCTTAGGTACAATCAATAAAATAGATATTTCAAAATTCAAATTGTTAAAATTATTAAAACAACCTCAAAAAATATCACAATTAGAAAAGTAGTTGAAACTCTTATTATAACCTGTTGAATTATTGTAAACGTTATGGTTATAACCTAAAAAAATATTCATAATCTCAAAACTATAAAATAAATGAAATATCGTAAAAAATATAAACTTTAGGTAATTAGCCGAATCATTTTAGTTTCTACCAAAAAAAAAAAAGATATTTCTAACGTCAAATTGTTAAAATTACTAAAACAACCCCCAAAATTATCAAAATGTGTATATGAGTAGAAACACTCTTAATATAATCTGTGAAATTACTAAAAACGGCTTGATTATAACCTATAAAATAAATATTTTCCAATTTCGATATTTTTTGTGGTTGATTTTGTAATTTAAAAGAATTGAGGTCAGAAATATATATTTTATAGATTGAAACTAAAAAGGTTCTGTTAAATCTCTAATGTAGATATTTTTTACCTGATTTCAAATATTTATCGATTTGAGGTTATGAATATTTATTTTATAGGATATAAACAGTTCGTTTTTAGTAATTTATAGGTTATAATAAGAGTGTTTCTACTAATTTTCAAATTTCGGTATTTTTTAAGCTTGTAGTAATTTTAGCGATTTGAGGTTTCAACCATTGGTTAAAAATAAAATAATTCTGTTAACTCTTTTATCTTGATATTTTGTACGTTATTTCAATTATTTTATAGATTTGAGGTTATAAATATTTATTTTATAGATTAATCAGACCGTTTTTAGTAATTTTATAGGTTATAATAATAGAGTTTCTAATAATTTTCAATTTTCGGTATTTTTAGCTTGTTATAGTAATTCTAACGATTTGAGGTTAGAACCATTGGGTGAAACTAAAGTGATTCTGTTAATTCTCTAATATTGATATTATCTACGTTATTTCAATTGTTTTCTAGATTTAAAGTTATAAATATTTATTTATAGGTCATAATAAGAGCGATTCTAATAATTTTCAAATTTTGATATTTTTTGTGGTGACTTTAGTAATTTTAACAATTTGAGGTTTGAAATTTCTTTTTTTTTTTGGTTGAAACTAAAATAATTCTGTTAATTCTCTAATATTGATAATATTTACGTTATTTCAATTATTTCATAGATTTGAGGTTATGAATATTTCATTTATAGGTTATAACCAGACCGTTTTTAGTAATTTTACAGGTTATAGCAAGAGTGTTTCGTACGAATTTACCAAATTCGATATTTTTGTGGTTGCTTTAGTAACTTTTAACGATTTGAGGTTATAAGATTTATTTTATAGGTTATAATCAGAACTTTTTAGTAATGTTATAGATTATAATAAGAGTGTTTCTACTGAAGTTTTCAAATTCGATATTTTGTGGTTGCTTTAGTTATTTTAACGATTTGAGGTTAGAATAATCTTTTTGTTTGGTTGCAACTAATATGATTCTGTTAATTTCTAATGTTGATATTTGATACGTTAATTCAATATTGTAATTGGATTGGGTTATGAATTAATTTATAGGTTATATATATTGATAATATTTACGTTATTTCAATTATTTCATAGATTTGAGGTTATGAATATTTCATTTATAGGTTATAACCAGACCGTTTTTAGTAATTTTACAGGTTATAGCAAGAGTGTTTCTACGAATTTACCAAATTCGATATTTTTGTGGTTGCTTTAGTAATTTTAACGATTTGAGGTTATAAAGATTTATTTTATAGGTTATAATCAGAACTTTTTAGTAATGTTATAGATTATAATAAGAGTGTTTCTACTAAGTTTTCAAATTCGATATTTTTGTGGTTGCTTTAGTTATTTTAACGATTTGAGGTTAGAAATATCTTTTTTTTTGGTTGCAACTAATATGATTCTGTTAATTCTCTAATATTGATAATATTTACGTTATTTCAATTATTTATTGATTTGGGGTTATAATTATTTATTTTATAGGTTATAATCAGTTCGTTTAAGTAATTTTACAGGTTATAAAAAGATTATTTCTATTCATTTTCCAATTTCGATATTTTTTAGGATGTTTTAATAATTTTAACGATTAGAGGTTAGAAACATGTATTTTATTGGATGCACCTAAAATGTTTCTGTTAATTCTCTAATATTGATATTATCTACGTTATTTCAATTGTTTTATAGATTTGAGGTTATGAATATTTCATTTATAGGTCATAACCAGACCGTTTTTAGTAATTTTACAGGTTATAGCAAGAGTGTTTCTACGAATTTACCAAATTCGATATTTTTGTGGGTGCATTAGTAATTTTAACGATTTGAGGTTAGAAATTTCTTTTTTTTTTGGTTGAAACTAAAATGATTCTGTTAATTCTTTAATGTCGATATTTTCTACGATATTTCAATTATTTTATAGATTTGAGGTTATAAGTTTTTATTTTATAGGTTATAATCAGACCGTTTTTAGTAATTTTACAGGTTATAGCAAAAGTGTTTCTACGAACTTACCAAATTCGATATTTTTGTGGTTGCATTACTAATTTTAACTAATTAGTTATTTTATAGGTTATAATCAGTCCGTTTAAGTAATTTTACAGGTTATAAAAAGATTATTTCTATTCATTTTCCAATTTCGATATTTTTTAGGATTTTTTAATAATTTTAACGATTAGAGGTTAGAAACATGTATTTTATTGGTTGCACCTAAAATGTTTCTGTTAATTCTCTTATATTTTTTACGGTATATCAATGTTTTTAAAGATATGAGGTTAAGAGTTTTATTTTATAGGTTTTAACCAGTTTTGTATTTATATTTTAAACGTTATAACATGTTTCTATTAATTTTCAAATGTTGAGGGTATTTTTATCATTTTAATGATTGGGGGTTAAAAGTATGTGTGTTAAATATTAAAAATAAGGTGTTTTATTAATTTTGAAATGTTGAGATTATTACGTTATTTTAATAGTTTGATGGTTTGAGGTTAAGAACATCTATTTCATAGGTTATAACTAGGATAGGTGAATTAATTAAAATTAATCTAATACTAATATTTAGAATATCTAACACGAATTACTTAACATTTAGCATCTAGCGTTGGTTACCCTATGCTCGTAAAATCGGCCTGCTTCAGGGCAAAGAAAAATAGTTTTTTTTTTAGTTTTAACTATAGTAATTACTAAAGTTAATACTAATATCAATGTTACTAAAATAATAGAAATAGTAATTACTATAGTTATTACTAAAATATTTTCTAAAATTTAAGTTTAAAAAATAGTTATAACTATAGTAGTTACTATATTAGTAACATACTAAAAGAGTTTCTCTGTTACTGCTAAAGCAACAACTATAGTTATAATTAAAGTAGTAACATACAAATATTTTTGGTGCACACCGTCCTCACTGCGAAGGGAGCTCGCGGACACCCTGTATACAACACAACCGAGAGGGGAAAGTTACCCGAACAACTTCGAAGGAGGGGGAGGGAGATATGGATGCCTTCTTTATACATATACAGGCCAACTCCGCGTATGCTTGTACATCTACACCAAGTCGTCTCGACCGCCCGCGCGACACCATCCCCCTCATTATATATATATATATGTGTGTGTGTGTGTGTGTGTGTGTGTGGGTGTGTATAATACACGAAACTTTTCAGCGCGAGTGCGCGCGCGCCAAGGTAAATATACGAGAGAGCCTTCGTTGCGGGTGACGATACGCCGACCTTTGACCCTTTTTTCTCTTTCTTTCTTTTTTTTCTTCTTCGTATACATATACGATCAAGTGTTTATATTACTTTTCTATATCTTATTTACTCGATCGCATTATCGTCTCGCTGTCTCTCTTCCTCTTGTACAATTTTTCTTTTTTTTTTAATTTTAGTACAGTAATGTTATTTAATTTTTTTTATTTGTTTTTGAATACATTAATAAATATCTCCCTCTCTCTCAACCTGGTAGAAATGCCGTCAATCTCAAAAGTGGATAGTGTTCAAAATTGCTCGTTAATGGTTTATGATGAAACATTTTTTCGTCAATTTCTTTAGGATTTAGTGAAATTATTAAACCTCAAAACATTTCGATTACTTTTCAAAACATCCGAAAAATAGTTAAAGTTAAACCACTTCTTTAGATTCGGTTTGATTTTTAAAGTGCTTGTTTCACCTGTATACCAATTCTTTTCGTCGTACTTGTATACGAATAATTACGAAGGTATACTCTGTATATATCTGAGGGAAGGATTCCATGTAGGCAAAATCTAGATTTAAATTCAATCTACTCCTATAATATAATCTCAAAAATAGTTGAAAACTCGAGAATATTTGGGTTTTACTCCGTCGTTAGGACAAAATAGAAAGGCTTTTCATATCCATTTTTCGCGTACGTACAACTAACACAATATACCAATATATTATTACTTACTAAATATATTTAAGTTATACGTATCCTTGTTTTTTTTTGTTTTAATATACGCGAACTTGCAGTAAAGACAGCGTGTGCTCACGGAGAGGAAGAAAAAGGGGTATATGCCCACGCGCGGTAAGAAATACGTCGCGCGTAAAGAGTAATTTTCAAAAAGTTCACTTTATGCTCGTACCTCCCACTTATGTGTACGTACGCACACACATTATTTTTGTACCAGGATATATAGAAAAACGTGTGCTCGTACAACATTTAACTTTTTAAGACGTCCTTGTAGTGTATAAATTTATTAAACGGTTGGAATAAGTTTTACGAAATATACGAGCAAGTACCTGTACAATTACACAATTTTATATGAATATAATTTTACTAATTGGTTATAGGCGAGCGAATCGGAGAATCGCTACTGGTCGAAAAACGTCTGGATGGAAATGATGGCGATCAATTTTTTCGATCACGATTACTGCTCGACCAATGAGAATTTGAATCCCAACGTGACGAACGATCGAGTATTGGGGTACGAGCCTTTACATTTGGAAGTCGAACGATACGTCGAAGTAGAGTACGAAGAATCCGAAAATAAAGATTCAAACGACTTTGGTCGAGATAACCCTTCTTCGATCACCGAAGACAGCGGTTTCGAAAGTTTTCGTTCCACTTTTACCGAAAACGAGGAGGAACCTGCCTCGATTGTTAATCAAGAGAACAAACGAAAAAATTTGAGGCACAATTGCGCGAAAGATGAGATATTCTTAGGGGACGATACGAATGTTCCCGTAAAGAAAAGTTGCATTAGGAAAACCAGTCGAGAAGTCCTCGTGAGTCAAGATTCCCCGATAATCGAAGGTGAGTTCGAGGAATCGAGGAGAGTGACCAGACTCTTGGTTAAGAATCACGTTGAGAAACGTATAGTACCGAAAATTCTTGTCGATAATACACCGGGCAAACTCGTGTGGGCCTATTTTCGAACTGGCTGGTGGCCTGGTAAGTCGAAATTAATTTTTCTTTTATTTTACCTAAACATTTTAATAAATCTTTTTCTCGAAATTGATGTAATCATTAGGCACCACCGTAAATAAAACGTTTAATGTACTGCTATACCTAATTACCGACCAAGGACAATAATTTTATTTTTACTTTTATTTAACAAAATTTACTATATTTTATAATTAAAAAAACCCGACTACCAAAGCACCAGATGAAATAATTCAAAAAATTCTTTTGGACAAATTTATATATTTTTTAAGAGGGTCATATACTCTATTTTTGTTCATTAATTAATAAAGAATATATAAAACAGTTTGTGCAAAAATAAGAGAAAGGACACCTTTTTTTAATACTCTAATCTACCTTAATCTAACTGTGTACTGAATTTCAGACTAAAAAATTACTGTTTTTGAAAACCATCCCTTACTCGCGAATATCACGTTTGTACACCCTTACAACATTAAATTCAAATTAGTTACAAATTATAGGGATCTATATCTTTTAACCCAAAAATTATATTTAAAATATTATTATTATATCTATAAAATATTGAATTAAAAATCTGATAAATTCGTACGAATTGACCATTTTGGAAAAAACTGATTTTTTTAATAATAATGGAATAAATAAATTATTGGTCGGTAACTTTAAGTAAAAAAAGTATAAACTTTAAATCCAAACATTATACGCTGATGAGCGATATAAAAAATCTGAAAATATTTGGGTATATTTTTTAAAGCATGCATTTTTTTAAAGGCTCGTCGTAAAGGATTTTTCCAAAAATTAATTTTTTTTCTTATGAAAAATATAAAGAATGCCTCTTTTGTGAGTCCGATATCACCTTAAGAATTTCGTTAATTTTTTCGTTCTTTCAATTTAGTTATAATATACGAGATTTTAAAGGTATAGATCCCTCTAATTTGACAAGCACATCGCCTTCATGGAGAAAACGAATTACATGGAACACGCCCTTACTAATCCAAAATTTATAATAAAATTTTTAAAGTAAAAACCTGCAATTGATATTCAAGTGCTCTATCGACTTATTCGTAGAACGTGTAAGCAACTTTTTGTAAAAAGAAATTTGATGCAACATTTTACTTCACGATATTATACAGAAATACAAAATGTATAAAATTATTGACATGATGTTACTAAAAAGTGAGTATATCAAATTGACTAATTGATTTTTCTCTCAATGAAAAGTTTTCGTTTCAGAATGTTTATTATAGTTTAATTGATAACATAATTTCTAGAGAATAGAAGTTGTATAATTATTTTTGAAGTGTTTACTTAAAATCCGCATTTAAATTACACACCCGGAGCAATTAACTGTGATGCATTAGTTAAATTGTTACCGAACGAGTCAATGGAGTTGAAAAAGAACTTTAATTAATTAAATATGGTAAAGTGTGTCAAACCAAAGCATCATTGATAATCATTTTTTACTATTAAATCTACGACAGAAAATTAAGAGTCAAATTTCCTTCCGTAAGCATTTTTGAATGCATTGATATTTTTGTTTCAGTGATAGATTATACTCAAATGAAGGACGATGATGTTTTGATTTATTCATAAAATTAACCATATTTATTTAGATGAAATAATTTTTTCACCGCAATTGACTCAGTCGATAACAATTGAGTATGACATCCCCTTAATTCTCAATAACAGCATTGATAATCAAAGCCGAAGATGCCGGTATGATATCCACCGAAGGAAAAATTTGGGTATTGTGGATCGGTGAATTACGAATCTCTGAGGTAAACTTATACGATTAAAATATTTTTTTTATGCAATTCGTCTACATAAAAACAGTTTGCAGTTACCTGAAAAGTACATCGATGAATTTTCAAACGAATTGGGAAAACGACTGACACAGTTATCCAGCACGTCGGAGAAAAAACCGACGAGTAAAAAACGCAAAGACGATGCATGCTTTCGAACGATTCAGGTAATATTTATAATAATATAATTATAAATTGATCGATATATTCGAATATTTGTTTTTCCTAAGATTTTAAGAGAACACTTTTCTGGGACGGCTTTGATCAAGCCTTACGTGTTGTGGTTAAAAAATAATGTCCTACCGCACAAAGAAAAATGTAAGTATTCCTTTTGAAAAAAAAACATTAAAAATCGGTAAAAATATTATTTTACATTAAACAGTGAGTGTAGCTGTATCCGTATATAGATCCTGATAAAATATAAATAAAATCATTAATTTATTATACTGTTTAAAAATTATTACACTGCCACGTAACATAAAAAAAATTGAGGAACATATGTATATACCTATAAAAAATATGTCTGAACAGAAGAAAATTTTTTTTTCGTTTTATCAAGAATTACGGGTGCAGATATACTGTTTACTATCACAAATTTCTTTATTGGTTTTTATTATAGTTTCTTTTTAACAAGGTATAATCGTAATCGATATCTCCTTTCATTCTCATTTCATCGTTTCGTTATGTTTTTTTCTTTCATAATTTCAGTGGAAGATTTGCTATTTTATCCGTATCCCGAATTAATCGGCAACACTCTCGAAAATTTGAAACAAGTGAACGCGGAGAAGAATAAAAAGTACCTGCGCGATCAAGAGAAAGAAAGTAAAGATCTAAAAGTATCCTACTTTATAGATTTTAATTTAACAAATTAAAACCCAACGTGTAAATTGTCGCAGGATTGAAAAAAGTAGATGAACCTAAAAGCGTAACGAAAAAAATTGAGAAACCGGAAAAACCTCTGGAGGAAGGTGGAATCGACATAATTGATCAGAAACCGGGAATGATCGTTTGGGCTAAAATACAAGGATACAGTTTGTGGCCGTGTAAAATTTAATTGTATCTATTTCTTTACTTATTACACGAAATAACATATATTCACCATTGCTTCTGGTTTTCATTTAGGTGTAATTATGAGCTACCAACATCTTAATCGCAAACAACCAAACGTAGCTCATCAGTGGGTAATGTGGTACGGTGATTACAAATATTCTCAAGTAAGACAAATAAATATCATTTCTATACATCATTACCATTTACAATAATACGAATATACCGCAATTTATTTGATTATAACGCAGGTCGATTACCGTCAAATTTTTAGTTATCCTTATGGTATGAAAAAAATGGAGTCCAAGATAATGGGTACAAAAGACGAACTATTTACGGTAGCAATACTGCGAGCTTCGAAAGTAACTTCATTATTTCCCGTAAACACGTTAAGGTATAAAAGTATCAGTTGTGGAACACTGCCTTATTGATGAAACAGTAAATAGTGATATTAACTAAATAAGTTATTTATTATACTAAAAATCTCAGAATCTAATAATTTATTAGGTGATGCAACCAAAAATAAAATTTTATGGATCTGAATATTTATTATATCTATACATAAAATCTGCAATTTTCAATTTATTTATACCTAAATATAAGTACCAAATGTTTCATAATATAATCATACACTCTCTTTAGGTATCCATAATTATGAAATAGAATAAGAGGTCCACCCCCCCCCCCCCAAAAAATGGCGGTTTTTCAATCCAATCGATTAAAATATACATAAAGCACGTATCTAATTACTTTTTTTAGTGGAGAAATATGTGTTTCCAAACATTTTTTAGCATAAAAATAATTTGGTGACTATTGTTGTACTGATTTAAAGTAAACTTAATAATGTGTAAAAATTATAATTAGGTGAATGTAAACACCAACAGATAATTGTGTATGCATGATTATGCATGTCATTGCTAAATAAACTATTGGTTTATCGGGGTGTATTGGGTTATAATATATTTAACAACTTAAATCTAGGCGTTTGTAGCATTATTCGTTATTTGAGTCATAGGATTTTTAATACGAGAGACAAAGACCAAAGCCGTGGCTTTAGAACCCTGAAATTTGACAATGGGTAGGAGAACGATAGGGTTATTGGGTTACATAATACATTTTTTTTTTGTTAACAAATTATCGAAAACATTTTTTTTTCATTAAAAAGTAATTAGAAATATATTTTATATATATTTAAAAAGACTGGATTAAAAAAAAACAAAATTTTATTGGGAGTCAATTTCCAAATAAGATTTGAATAAAAATGAAGTTTTAATATTGGTGCATACATTGGCATTATAGTGTCCGAATAAACATGGATCACTCCTTTACGAAAAAATATTTCATATTTACTTGCAGTTTTCATTGGTGTATATACGGTAATTCTATTTAATTAAGAACTATTTCAGCTATTAAAGTATTCTCTACCGCATATTATTCAATTAATATCTAAATTGAGATAAATATATTTAATCTGATGATTTAATGTAGTAATGTTTCATAATATGAACATATCGAAGTGATTCGTATTTATCCTTTATTTAATTTTTAAAGCTGAACTAAGCATTATAAAGAAGAATTATAAATACATACACAAACCAAATTCACTGTATTAAGAGGATGTCGAACTCAGAAAATGGTCATTCCTTGGAAAAATTTTTGGAAATATCCTCATCAACGTCATTTTCAGATTTTTAAATCGCTGTATAATATTTCGGTTTGTAATTTATACCTTAGTTACCCAAAATTACCGACCAGTGACCACACATTTATTTGAAATGACATTCTTTTGACAATCATCAATTGCCACGCCCTCTCTTATGTTTTAAAATATCCGTATAAATTTTTTAGACTTCAATATTTTAGATATAATTTTGGGGTTGAAAGATATAGATCCCTATAAATTGGGTCCAAGGTAATGTTAAATCGTTAAATTTTGCAAATTTATTTAAAAATCTAAATAATAACCCTCTAAAAGTGATCCACAATTGGTACTTTTTACCTTATTATTATAATGACTTACTTCAATAGTAATATTTTAGGATTACTGCGAACGTTTGGGATACATGACCGAGTTCTGGGACCTGAACGACGTGATCCATATATTTTACAAATCGGTCGACAGATTTAAAATAAAATCCGCGGAATTGGACGAGGCTGATAACGACGACATTTACTCACCGACGATCAAAAAGCAATTGAGAAATCAAATTAAGAATCAACCGGTCGACGAAACGAGGAAGCAAAATATATCGCACAGCAGTACGCATGCACCAGGGTAAAAACAAAATATATATTTTTCTAAAGAATCATCTTGAAAAATTGTGTTACAGAACAATTGAAACTAGTGCTGGCTGGGAAAGCGCCCTTCCAATCTTTGTGTATCTCGTGTTTTCAAACTGACGATTTAGAGGAGCATCCCATTTTTTACGCTTCGTTGTGCAACAAATGTTTGGTATACATTAGATATGCATTAGAATAATTATGATTTCTAACGAACTCTCACGAAAGTTAATTTTAACGTTACGTTGCAGGAGGAATTCAAACCAAAAATGTTTGCTTATGGGAATGATGGAAAATGCGTGAGTACCATTTTTAATTCGTCAAGGCTAAACGTTTGTATTGAGTTAATTTAAAAAATAACGTTTCAGTTTTATTGCACGCTGTGTGGTGACGAAGATATGGTCGCCATGTGCGACAATATGAGTTGCCCGAGGTACGTGAACCGATTTTTCTTTCACAATTTCGCTTAACTATAAATCGCGTTAAAACAAACAAAAACCATTTGTTCTCAGAGTATTTTGCACAGCTTGCATCAAGTATATAATATGTCCAGATTTTTACGAAGAAGTGTTATTAAAGCATCCATGGTGCTGTTTTGTTTGCGAACCAGACAGTACGTTAAGAATACGGACCGATTGGAAGAAGAGACTGATATCGTTTTATAGAATCAATTGGGACGACGAGTCGCGATCGAATTTTGAGCGATTCGATCGTAATAAAAAAATAAGAGTCCTCTCTTTGTTCGATGGAATAGGAACTGGTACGATCATTTTTATCCTATATACATCATGTGCACATGTTTCGAAAGAATCGTTTATTTTAGGTCTCGTAGTGTTAAAAAAGTTGAATATCGATGTTGATCGTTACTACGCTAGCGAAATCGATCAGGATTCTATGCAAGTATCATTTTTTAATCACGGGCGCGAAATTATACAACTCGGCGATGTTAGGAATATCAATGAGAAACTCATTAGAGAGATTGCACCTATCGATTTGCTTATCGGTGGATCACCTTGTAACGAATTAAGTTTGGCTAATCCTAAAAGAAGAGGATTGGATGGTATTGCGGATTGATGTTACGTACATTATTTTCATACTTTTATTTATACTCACGTATGTACATTATACTTCAATGTTAGATCCGGAAGGAACGGGAGTTTTGTTTTACGATTATTGTCGAATTAAGAAACTGGTGCACAAGTATAATAAGAAACGACATTTGTTTTGGTTGTTCGAAAATGTAGCTTCGATGCCTAAGAAGTACAAAAATAAAATCACCGAGTGAGTGTGTATATTCATTTATAATGAAAATAATATACACTATTTAGAGAATTCAATGGAATATTTTACTGAACACATTTTAAAAAGAAAAGTAATAGATACATTATGTAGTTGTCAAATACATTCGAAACTTTAAAGTGTAATAATTGGGGATGGAATGTGTAAAATGCGCATATTAGAATTGCAAGTTCCAAATTATAATAATCACATTTTACATTTTGTCGATTTACATATCCTTGAGTCAATTTTTGCTCCTTAGGGTTTAGAGTGTACATTATCTTGATTCCCTTTAAAATATTGTTCGCTCTAATCTATATTATTCGTTGGGTGGGGTCCAAATTCCCGAAAGCTCATTCAAAATGTGTGCTTTGTTTCGAATTTCAAAAATTAGAAATACATTTTTATTATTTAGAACCAAGAGAAATAGAAAGATCACAATTTCGAAAATAATGCATTCTTCGCAGTTTTTATATATTTGTTCTGAATATTCGAACTTTATAGTGTAGAGAAATAACTTTTATAATATTTGTCTATTAACACCTCGATAACAGACAATAATGTTGAAAAATATTTATCTACTACTTGGAATTCGAAATATTGCACCTAATACCAAATATCTGACGATTTTATTACTTTCGAAATAATGATCATTCTATTTTCTCGGTTCGAAATAACAAAAAAAATATTCTAATTTCTAAAATCCGAAATATCGCACACATTTTGAATGAACATTCGATAAATCGGACCCCACCCTATTCGCTAATATTCTATCGAATTGACTAAATTTTTTTCTTCAGTATCTTTTATGTATGATGCTTTGTTATTTAATCAGTAAAGTAACCATTTAAAATATTCGAGTTTTTACATTAGATTATTATAACTTCCAGATATTTAGGACGTGAACCAAGATTTCTAGATTCCGCTGATTTTTCAGCGCAACACAGACCAAGATTATACTGGGGTAATTTACCAGGAGGACCATATCAAGTGAACGACGTTCTACTACAAGACTGTCTTAGAAAGAAATGCAATCGACAAGCGCTGGTGAAAAAGATAATGACGGTAACAACGAGGATGAATTCCCTTAATCAAAGTAAACTAATTCGTTGTAATATTATCTTTCAATAATACGAGAATAATAACTACACAGCTCTCGTATTTACAGCAAAAGAAAATCTCAAACCCGTGTTGATGGACGGTAAAAAAGACATGCTGTGGGTTACGGAACTCGAAGAAATATTTGGCTTTCCCGCTCACTATACTGACGCGAATCTTCAAAAAACTCGAAGACTCCAGCTAATAGGAAAAGCTTGGAGCGTGCAAACTTTAACTGCCATTCTCCGTCCACTTTTCTTTTTTTAATTTCATATACTTTCTTTTTCTCAGTCTTTTATAGACCTTTACACATGTAATCATTTGCTTAAATATTTTTCTAACTCATTTACAATTATATACACATTCTTTTTTTTTATTATTTTTGCATGCAATTTTAACGATTACTTTATTTTTTTATAAATCTTTATGAGCCTTATCTTGTGTGCATTATTAAAACCCGATCATGTTGAAAAATCACATATTGTTTATGCAAATTTTAAATACATTTTTATTATTGAAGTGTAGATTATTTCGTTTAATTTTATTCAATTACGATTATTATGTACACACTGGTATTATTAACTGAATCAGTTAAAAGTAACATTATTAAACTAAAATTCAACTAAGTGATTTATATATACAAGCAACTTCAATTGCTCATAATGAATGTAAACTTGGAGATAATTAGATCTTGTACACTATGTAAGTAAAACGATTTGAATATCGCAGTGTCGCTTAAAGTTTTTATTGATTTACGTTAATGATGACGGCTCTTTTTCTAATGAAGTAAACGATTCTAAAAATTAATTTTTTTATTTAATTTAAAAAGTCGAAGTTGAACGTACTTTCCATACTTCTGTTTATTTGACGATTATTCGATAAAAGTTAAATTTCTTAAAATATATGTCAAAGGTAACTTTTTTCAAACGCAAGTATCTTCACTGTGCAAATAAACTTATAGATTATCTAGATCTATTTAATTACGCAAGTGCTGGTAAAGACGAAGTGACTGCACAACGTTTCAACATGAAAAAATACATTTATTAATAATCATTTCATTTAAATTGTTCATTCTATTATGATTTGTCGTGTGAAAATGATTGATCAACATTCATATTATTTACAAACATAAATTTTCATAATTTACATGCTTTTATTTTGATCGACACGGAAATTGCCACGACGAGCTTCGCGACTCGTAGGCAACTCCCCCCGATCCGCTGCAGGTGCATTCGAGTTTTTACCCGGATTTAAAAGTGCAAATGGCATTGCTGAACATCCAGTCAACAAATTCACGTATTGTAATAGATTTTGATCTAAAGGTGTATTGATGTACACACATCGTTTCTTCATGTCAATTCCTCTTACTATACCTGTTGTGAAAAAAAGCAATTAATAATTTCATATTGTATAGGTATCTTCTAATTAGCAGTCGCTTACCATATCCATAGCAAGTGCAAGTTGGTGGTTTTATAACTACCAAAGGATAGTTCAAAGATTCTTTGTCAACATTCGATGAATCTTCATCTAAATCAATTCCGCACAAGGCAACAATATTTCCGTTCATCGCTGCTAAAATATGGATTGGCGGTATACTAGCGTGCATCAAAGATACTTAAAATGATGAGAATGGCAAACTAAAAAAAATAAGTTACGTTATATTAAATTTTATTATTTACTCTATACTGCTTATTATCTAGAAGAGTGGACTATCCTTACGTATATGGGATTACATTGTTGATACTGTTTGGTGTGAAATTACAGAAACTGAAAAAAATAATTGGTACAAGTTTTAATAAGATTATTATAAATTGATTAGCAGTAAAGTATCTTGTGAGTTGTACCATTTTTCATCTGCATTTTGGATTATTTGACTAAGATACGCAAGTAGCACAAGTTCACGTTGTTGACGTGGTTCTATATTCCAAGTTTCAAATTGACGTTTTCCTTCTGCCATGGATGGTATGTAATGCAATTCATAATCACAAATTTTTTTGAATACTTCGTCGTTGTTTAAAGATATCAAAGATGTTTTCTAGTAATAAAAGTACATTTTATTTAATTACATTATTTTGTTAATAATTTATTACAATAATAATAATTTATTTATTAGCATGATAATTATAATTATTGTAAATTAAATTATTTGATAATTTATACATACTCTTTCATTAACTGTGTGCTTCAACAGTGCAAACTCAAAATTGTTTTTTTGTCCTTTTTGATAAAATTTGAATAATATTAGTAGGCTCAATTAACTTTATTAAAAAAATGCAGATATCAAGTCCAAGACCTTTGCAAAATCCCATAGTGTTTACAATGACAGGATACTGTGCAAGATCTTTATGATTTTTGAGGAAATCCACTAATTTTTTAGTATATTGTATATATCTAGTTATGCAATTTGTGACATTTACATCTTCTAAGTATAACTGATAAAATGGTGTTTTAAGATGAGTGAAATTCGGTCCTAGCAGAGGTTCTTCCAATATATTTATTGATAAACAAGCTGCAGGTGTTAATTCTGCTTGTCCTGGATCTAAATCTAACAGTACAACTTTTTTCGAGTGTCTTAATAAATTATTGATTAAATATCTGGCTGTTGTGGATTTTTCAACTTCTTTACCACCAGCAATTAATGCACATATATAGAGTTTTTAGACTTCCATTGTGCTAAAAGTTGATTAGTTATGGAATCATTTTAACAAGGACCAATTGATATTTCATCTTCATAATGATGAAATTGAAAATTAGCCTGCAGCACACACTCGGCTCTCCTTGAATCGCACCAAGAATATTTTATATTTTCTATTTTTGGAAAAAGTTTAAATGAACAGTGTGCACATAAAAAATTTGTTAATGTATTTTCTAAATTTTCTAATAATAAAACTGTCCAGCCTGGCTTATATCCTTTTTCGACGGTTTCTTAATGTAAGCTTTGTATTTCTCACTATCATCCGATTCTTCATTATTTTTGTCTATCTGATGTTTTCTCTTTCGTTTTACACTACGAAGCATCATTCTGCTATGCTCGCTTCCCTAAACTTATACAAATTTTTGTAACCTCAAAAATATAGTAAAAGCTTTATCACACTCACACATAAGAAATTATATTATATACACATATAAATAAAAAATATATTTTGTACACTTTGTGTTATTTCTCGTGTGTCACATGTTGTACAATCGGATTAACTCAATATTATTACTTTTAAATAGAGACAAAAAAAATTTGCAACAGTCACATGTGCTGAAAAATGTTCATTCGCTACCGTACTGCGTCCACGTGAATTTTATTTTATTCAATTCGTTATGAATGTAAACACCTGATATAATCGTTGAAATAAACAAATCCTACTAACGTAGTACAATCTATAATATCCATAAGATGTTAATAATAAACAAAAAATATTTGCAATTGCAAAAAAAATTACGTTTCTTTGACATTAATTAAATTACAAAATTACATTTTTATCAACGTAATAAGTATATAATCGCATTTATTGCAATATATATTTATATTGTTATAAACATTTGAACATTGTGGGAACGCTACTATTTTTTTATTTCTGCTTGTCTCATTGAGTGATTGGTCAATAGAATTTTATACTATATACCAGTCCACGATTGGTCGACAGTATAGAGACGAATAGATCGACGCGTAGTTGAAAGAAAACATGGAATAGAAGGAACAGTATATTGCATGCATATGCAACAATGAGATCGAAACCGTAATATATATATATATATGTATATATATATATAAATATAAAATATCAAAACAACAAAACGTATAACTCCGTGACACAGTGTATAATATGTATCGTTTCTTTACGAGTTAGTAATAATAATAGTACTAAGTAGATACACATACCTATGCAAGAGAAATATAAAACAATAATTATCAGTGATGTGCTTTTTCTGAGTAGGTATGTAAAAACTGTTGAATTTTTAATATCAAGCTTGCTTATTTATAATCAGTACAAAATGGAATGTTAACATTGGAATCTCGTATTTTTCAGAATATACGTTGGTATTATGTTTTTATCCCATTGTAACTGATTTTTTAATACAAATAAATTGACGACGACGATTGTATTATTTTGAGGTTATATTAGAATCCGGTGGTTGTCGGCTCAATGATTCACGGTAATACATTTGTTCACAGGTCAATTCTAATATATAATACATACATTTCAATGTTTATTTTTTGCCTTTGACTTCTGAGTAACGTCGAAATTTCCCTCTGAATTACATGTCTTTTATAATTCTCTGTTACAATTTGCCAGAAGTCATTGTCACAATTTTGTTTATTATATTGTAAGTATGCATATTTATGTTTCATGACCTTAACAATATAGGACAAGGATATATTTTAGACAATATTTTTTCTTCATTTAAGTAAAATTTGTAAAACAAAGTATAAGGAAAAATGCCACGACCTGCGAGAGTGCACTATGAAGTCATATTCAATGTATTGAAAGACTTACCAATATTCACTGAAAATGGGGACTTGAAGAAACAGAAAGATCCAGTGTGGAAAGAAGCATGTAAAATCATTCCAGAAATAAATCTTAAGAATTTGTATGTTTTCGTTTATCAAGACAGAAAGCAAATAAAGACCAATTTGATGAAACACTTGAACATTGTGTGCAGAACACCAGCCAAAAAATTGAAAATACAGAAAAGAGAACCTGTAGAAAAATATGATAATATCTGGGATGAATATGATTATTATGAAACACTAGATAACAATGACCAGGAAAGTATTCTTAACGATTTGAGCAATTTGATTACTATGAGAGGTAACGAAGAATACAAAAATTCTATACACAAAATAGGTCTGTTACCTTTTACAGTAAACTATTGGCATCCGGAACAAGTTTCTCTCTGGTCTGAATTAATTAATCTCGAATCTTCAGTATCATTTATTGTACTAGATAAAGTTGTCGCTAATTTTGTTGGAAACTTAGAAAGTGGTAATATATTTTTATACGCATTAGCTGTTAAATTAGAAAATTCAATAATATTACTGGCTCAGATGATGAGTGATTCTGTAGACACTGTCGAGATTGAATATTTTTTAAATACTTGGTTAAGATCCAAAGCTCCAGCACCAACTGAATTAGTACTTGGCTATTCATATAGTTTATTAGATGCATCATCTTTAGCTTTTAATTTTTGTTCATTCAATGATTACAATATAAGGTATTTAATTTCTTATCTTTAAAATTTTAATGAAAATGATACTGTTGATGAATATGTGTATATATATATATAACTAATAAATTTTATTTTAGGTGTTACCAGTATTTAACAAGTGAATTAGAAGTGTTACCTCCTACTTTGCTTTATATAGATATAATTGGATTGATCAAAGTAGTTGATGGATGGGGATGCTTTGAAAATGTTTTGCAACCAGTCAAAGATTTGTATTTATGTAGTATAATGTATTTAAGCACAGTAGATAGTATAGAAGATTTCAGAGAAACTGTAATAACTGTTTTGGCTCTGTGTCAGAGCCCATTTCAAAGTGAAGAAACTGAATCAAGAAGAAAAGCTTTGTGGGAATTTTTAACTACTGAAACGATTCAACAAATGAATCAACAATATATACAATTTGTAACTGGAAAACATGGATCAAAGAGCTACTCTTTTCTAGATATAAGGCAAACTCCAACAGTAGATGATATACCTCATTTAATTTATGATTTTATCAATCAACTCAATTTACAAGCATTTGAAATATGTGATTTTAATGTAGAAACGGATAAGATAGCTAATGAATATTATTGTCCTATAATTCTCGATAATTTTATACATCTATTGAGTGAATTTCCTGCGTGGACTAAAATAATTGTCAGGAAAAATGAATGCTCAACTTTAGTTTCATCATGTGCAACCAAACATTTAGCAACATTAACAGAACTAAAGGAGCCTATGAGTCCTCCACAATTTTTAACTTATCATTTTGATAAAATCAAAACTTACACGCACAGAGCACAAAATTTAATTAATTGCATAAAGAATAAGAATAAACTTTATATTAAAGAGCGTAAAAATAATCATGCTCATCTAACTTCAATTAATCCTGAAGATGCAATACAGATTGACAATAGAATAGAAATTGTTGTACCAAGTGAAGAAAATGATGTTATTGAAAACGAAGAATTAGATTTAGCTTCTGTTAAAGATTCAATTCAACTAGTACTTCATTCATTACTCGATTTTGATGAATACATTAATAACACTTTAGAAACTCAAGTTAAAGAAGGGCAAGAAATAAAAGTTTGTAAAATTCTTTTTGATTGTTGTACAGAAATGAAATCATTTGAGAAATACCTTGGTCTAATAGCAGAAGTAAGATATATTCAAACATTATTGTGAATAATCGTAAATAAAATTTTAATATTTATGAAATAAACTAATTTATATTTTTTCTTTTTACAGAGGTTTTGTTTAACAAATGACAATTTTGTTGAATCATTTAAGCAGATCTTTGCAGATTGTTACAATACGATTGAATTATTGGATAAAAATGAGTTGAAGAATTCTAGTAAATTATTTGCTCATCTTTTATATACAGAATGCATAACTTGGGATATTTTGTCAATTCTAAAGTTAAACGAAAAGGTTACAACTACTGCAAAAAAGAATTTTATTAGAATTCTTCTACGTGAATTGTCTGAAAATATGGGCATTGTTAGATTACAAGAGAAACTTAAGTAAGTATAAGTTTCTGCGAGAAAATACAGATTGGTTTACAACGTACAAATAATTTGATTTTATATTTTTTTAGGGCTGAAAGACATATGTTTAAAGGATTATTTCCTTCTTATACTTCCAAAGATGGAGCTTATGCAGCTTTATTTTATAAATCTATTGGTCTAAAGGGTTTAAGGTATAACAATAAATTATATTTTATATCGCCTTAGTTTATATTTATATATTATAATTATAGTAATATACTAAATAGTTTATATTTATATATTATAATTATAGTAATATACTAAAGGATACCACTAGTAAATCCACGGAAGAATCGTCAAATCTTAAACGTACATCAAGCAATTCAAGTATAGTTTCTACTTCATCATCGTGTGACTTTGTGATTGAACTAAGGTAATCATAGTTTATTTTTTAACAATATTTTTATTAGCTTACTTTAAAATGAACAATATTTTTTTTTCTTTTTAGGGTATCCAAGAAAAATAAGAAAATTAGTCAAAACGAAAAAAAGAAAGTTTTTGTGATAAAATAAAACGATTTATTTATTTATTTATTTATTTATTTATTAACCAGTATCAGAAATACATAGAATTCCTTAGAATTACATAGAATTCCCCACAGAGATATAATGCACATATCTGTTGGTGGAACTGGCAAGATACTAAAGTATCTAAGACTTATATACTAAAATTACATAATACTTACATACTAAAATGACATAGTTAAATTCTTTCAATATATAATATATAACATCCATAAAGAGGCTATACTAAACTCATAAAATCACTAAAGCAACATTAAACAAAACAATCATAATTAAGATTCAATTTATAAATAAAATTTGTAAAGATTTTTTAAATATTATTAACTATCCGACCGACACGGTGGTGGAGTGGCGGAGACGCACCTCGGCCGGTCACGGAAGTTAAGCAGCACTGAGTGCGGTTCGCACTTGGATGGGTTTGGCTTTCGTGGCGGGTTAGGTGTTTTTTCACACTTCACAACGTGAGCGGGAAGTGTGAAACATTCGGTTTCGGTGTCAAGGCCTACGCAATGTGACTTTGACACCCAAAAAAAATGTTTCGAATACACCGGCCATCTCGGGTGAGGTTTTCCCTGCTTCACAGGTTTCCCTCATCCACGGGCATAACCCCGGGCGAATGCGAGATGGTGGGGTTTTTAAGGGAGGGATAAAGCACCCACACATAGGTGGTAGGTGAACACCGTTAAAGTCCCCCAGGGGATAAACGGTAGGAAGTGCCAGGAAAAAGAGAGCACAAAACCAAGAATAAAAAAAAAAATATTATTAACTATCCAGTCTTTCAATTTTATCTTTTTGTTTTTCTTATTTAATTCTTTTAGACTAATTGGTAGCTTATTAAACAAACCTATACCTTTGATATAACTATTTTTTTTGCTAACAGTTTTTTTGAATCTTGGAATAGGTAGATTCTTATTTCTAGTTATACTGTTCGAAGACATAAACAAATTACTTAAACTATTATAATGATATGATAAACAATTTAACGCATATAGTTGTTGTATATTTAACGGGTAATCTTTAGTTATAAATTTATTTTTATTTATTATTTTTAATATTTTCTTTTGTAAATTATGCAGCAAACTTATACTATTCATATACGCACCACCCCATGCAATAATACCATAACTAATAACACTATTTAACAATGCATAATATAACATTTTAAGTGTTGTTATATTCATATAATTTGCAAGTTTATGAAAAATGAAAATTAGGTACTTAGTTTTATTAACTAAATATTCTATATGTAAAGACCAATTCATTCTATAATCAAATATTAAGCCTAGATATTTAGTATTTTTCACTCTTTTTAGCTTATTGTTATTAATTTGGATATCATAATTATCATTTTCATAATCTGGAATGCTATCTGTATAATTTCCAAATGTAATATATGTTGACTTTTCTATATTTAAAGATAACTTGTTTAAGGCTAACCAATTTGCAATCCAGTTCAATTCAATATTCATCTTATTTTTAACTTTTTCCCAAGTATCTTCGGTAACAATTAATGCTGTATCATCTGCATATGAAATTATATTTTCTTTTAACATGTCGTTTACATATATTATAAAAAGCAAAGGTCCAAGTATAGTTCCTTGAGGAACACCTGTTTTAACAATATTATTATGACTTACAGTATTATCAATTCTTACTATCTGCTGTCTATTAGTAAGATATGAAAACATTAATTTATGTGCATTACCTCTAATTCCATAATTGTAAAGTTTATTCAGTAATATGTTATGATCTACCGTATCAAAAGCCTTCGCCAAGTCTAGAAAAGCTATAGCCAAAGGTTTACTGTTGTCCAATTTATTATAAATTTTATTAGTTATTTTCTGTAGGGCATCATTAGTGCCTCTATTTTGTATAAATCCAAATTGATTCTCTGAGAATATGTTACATTCTTTGAAAAATTTACAGATCCTTATATATATTATTTTTTCTAAAATTTTTGCTAAATTAGAAATTAGTGAAATTGGTCTATAATTTTCAATTTTCTTCTTATTACTACCATTTTTATGAATTGGTATAATCATTGCGTTTTTAAGTGATTCAGGCCAAACAGATTTTTCTATGCATAAATTAAAAATGTGAGCTAATGGATCTAAAATATATTTAATTAGGACTTCAATGTTCTAGTGCCGATTGTATCCAAACCACCATTTTTTATTTCAAAATCATTTATTATATTATAAACTTCTATCGGATCTGTCGGAATCATAAATATAGTTTTTTCATTGAAATCAGGCAACCGGATATCGACACTATCAATTTCAAGAATTTTATTTTTCAATTCAATACCAATGTCAGTAAAGTAATTATTCATAACATTATTAGCAATATCCTCTGTATTCGTTATTCTATTTTTATATTTATCAAGGATAGCAGTAATTTTCTCTTGTTTTTTAGTATTTTTACCTAGTTTTTGATTTACTATATTCCATAAATTTTTTGGTTTATTAATAGCTTTTTTAATCACATCATATATTCATATTTAATTTTTGCATTTTTAATTACTCTGTTTAGCACTTTATCATAATTTTTATATTCCATCTTGTTATTAAAATTATTTACATCCATCATCCAAATTCTATAAAGCATTTCTTTTCTATTACATGAAACAATATATAATTCCCTTAGTAATCCAAGAGTTTCTTGGTTTCAATTTATCTGATTTTTTATTATTAATTCTAAATGTTGCACTATTAATACATTCCTTTATATTATCAATCGAACAATTAATTGCCAATGATGGATCTTTCATTAATAATATTTGATTCCAATTAAGTTTTTTAGCAATTTTATTAAGTTTATCATAACGAATTATTGATCGCATTTTATAGTTCCCACTATTTATATTTTTTATTGATAAAAATAATGGAAAGTGATCCGTAAATGAATCAGTTAATTTAGCTGCCTTAACATTTTTACATTACTATTTTTAATAAAGAAGTTATCTATACATGAACCCATTGTGTTAGTATTTGCTAATCTTGTTCCAGTTTGAAAACATGGTATAATGTACCCATATTTAAGAAAATTATTTAAAAATTCCTGACTAATATTATCATGACTATGGAGATGTCTATATTGAAATCTCCAACAATAATATGATTAGCAACATTTTTCTTTAATTTTAATAGTTCTTTTATACTCATTAAGAATTCTACTTTATGAATATCATGCAATCTATATATAAAGAAGTGATTTCGATGGTTTTTTCATGATTAGAAATTATGTTTGTATTCAACATTCTTAAATTATCTATTTGAATAATGTCTGTATTCTCAGTTATATCTTCAGCCATATAAACAACAACTCCATCTGCTTAATTGACTATTGTTATAATAAATTTTGTAACCTTTTAACTCAATATTATAATATTGAAGGTGACCAAATTTCTACGCAAATGA
Source organism: Theocolax elegans (assembly GCA_026168455.1). Classification (NCBI taxonomy): domain Eukaryota; kingdom Metazoa; phylum Arthropoda; class Insecta; order Hymenoptera; family Cerocephalidae; genus Theocolax; species Theocolax elegans. The sequence goes on from CM047431.1 coordinate 58,028,353, forward strand.
CCATAAATGGTTTTAATTAAGACGATTAATCCATTTATTTAAAAAAAAAAAAATTCGATCTTTAGGTCAACATTAAAATTTTTTATTCAAATTAAATATGCAACTTCGTCAATGTTGAATTACATTTTATTAACAAAAAAAAAAAATATAAACAAAATATATAAATGAACAAAATTTCAACCACACACTTTACAACACAAAATAAAATTAAATACCTTCGAAAAAACAAAGTATACGTTTTAAATTTTACTCCATTGTAAGGTAACGTCTAAGTGAATAATAAATCAGTCAACTCGACTATATATAAATACATGTGAACATTATCAAATAATTAATTATGAGAAATAGACATACATCAATATTCCGAGCAAAACAAACTGTTACAAAATCCTTTTATAAATATTACTGAGCATTTGAGTGTCTTCCTTCTTATTTATAGTATATTTACAATTATTAATATGCAGCATCTCTGAAATAATACGTTTTTTATATGAGGGTTCTTTGTCTAAAACCGAAACATTGTCAAAATTGAATGTGTGATTATTTTGTAGCATATGTAAGCTAACAACAGAATCACTATTATACATGTTTTTGTGTTCTCTAATTCTATCTTTTAATGCACGTTTTGTTTGTCCTATATAAGAAGAATTACACTCATTACAATTGAACTTATAAACAACGTTACATAAATCAAGCTTTTTTGTCGTATCTTACATAATGTTATGACATTATCAAGTTTTTTATTAATATTAGGCACTGTACCTATGTTGAATTTTTTTAACATGTTAGAACATTTTTCATAGAAATTTTTAAAGTACGGGAGTGAAAAGTAGCTAATTTTTATTGTTGTCGATAAAAAAATTAGCTACTTTTCACTCCCGTACTTTAAAAATTTCTATGAAAAATGTTCTAACATGTTAAAAAAATTCAACATAGGTACAGTGCCTAATATTAATAAAAAACTTGATAATGTCATAACATTATGTAAAGATACGACAAAAAAGCTTGATTTATGTAACGTTGTTTATAAGTTCAATTGTAATGAGTGTAATTCTTCTTATATAGGACAAACAAAACGTGCATTAAAAGATAGAATTAGAGAACACAAAAACATGTATAATAGTGATTCTGTTGTTAGCTTACATATGCTACAAAATAATCACACATTCAATTTTGACAATGTTTCGGTTTTAGACAAAGAACCCTCATATAAAAAACGTATTATTTCAGAGATGCTGCATATTAATAATTGTAAATATACTATAAATAAGAAGGAAGACACTCAAATGCTCAGTAATATTTATAAAAGGATTTTGTAACAGTTTGTTTTGCTCGGAATATTGATGTATGTCTATTTCTCATAATTAATTATTTGATAATGTTCACATGTATTTATATATAGTCGAGTTGACTGATTTATTATTCACTTAGACGTTACCTTACAATGGAGTAAAATTTAAAACGTATACTTTGTTTTTTCGAAGGTATTTAATTTTATTTTGTGTTGTAAAGTGTGTGGTTGAAATTTTGTTCATTTATATATTTTGTTGTATATGTGGTTTTTGTTTTTTTGTTAATAAACAGTGCCTGAAGAGGTCCGCAAACCAGTGGACGAAACGTTGCACGATTTTTCAAATTGAGAATAAAAAAATTTTTTATTCCTTGTTTAACTTGGATTGACCCTCAAAGATCGACATTTTTCTTTTTTAACATAAATGGTTTAATTTAAAGACGATTAATCAAAATTTCCAATTTATTGAAATTAGCATTCAAACTTCGTATATTAACATATAACAATAAAATTTAATTTATAATATTAAATTATAGTTTTAACATAATTTGATATAAATTACAAAAAAAAGAAGAACAAGAAAATGAATAAAAATGTAATGATGTTTTTAAGAATATAACGAACTTTTGTTTAAAAAGATACTTACTGTCAATTAAAAATATATTGATTTATAAACTATTTTAATTAATAAATTTTAATAATAATAACAAACTATACATTTTTTTTTATTATTCCATCGGAAGATATCATCGGTCACTGTAATTAGTCTAATAATTACAGTTTCCTGTCCTCCCGATGGAACCACCGCGATCCTCTTTACATCTTCGCGTCCCTAACGTTCCCTATAGTTCAGATGCCCGTGCCTCTCATGCACTGACAACTGACAAGTGCACGAAACGCACGCGCACCTGAACTGGCGTCACATTATAGTGACACGCCGAGTCACTGAGTCGCGGTGTTCGAAAAATGCACATGAAAAAATTTTCGGAGGTACACATCTGGGATCGAACCCATCACGACCCTCGGTGTGAGAGTCGGGAGCTCTACCCATGAGCCACCGCGGCTCTCACTATACATTTTCATTTTAATAAATAAATAAATTTACTGATCAAAACTTTATATAAAGTATCTTAAAAATATAATATTTTCCATTATACAAATGTTAATTAATAAAATTAATATTTGTGAAAGGTCAATAAAAATACTTGTGTAACAATTCTTGATAATTAACTTTATAAATGAATGTACAAAAATATTAATAACATTAAAATACAATGGTATTTTAAAAATTGTCAAAATAGTTCATGCATACATATATCTATGTATATACAAAAAATTTATCTTTTGTTTGAATTAATGGTGGAAGAGTCGTACGCCAGTATGAGCAAGGACAATACCATGTTCATTACAAGCTTCAATTACAGCTTCGTCGTTCGTTGAGCCTGCAGGTGCTCCTATATAACGAACACCGCTCTGAAAACGTAATTTAATGTTATTTTATTGGAATAGTATATTTATTTTAAAACTGTAATATTACTGACCAATGTAGTACAAAAAAATTAATACGGATACTCACCAGTCTCGCTCTATCGACATTATCGCGGAACGGGAAGAAAGCATCACTACTAATGGCAACATTGTCCAGCTGTTTGGCCCATTCATCTTTATCAGCTTGAGTGAGTTTTTCCGGAACAACATCGTACATTGCAGCCCAAGCACTTTCTTCCATATCGCGACCGATCGTTCCATTAACGTAATTATCTATCGCATTTGAAACTTCTGCTCTCTTTACACCTTTTTTAAATTTCATGCCTGTCACTTTTGGATGCTGACGTAACCACCTGAGAAAAATAGTTTATTTAACATTGATTGTGTTAAAAAAATAAAATATGGAAAATTATTTGTTGTACCAATTGTCAGCTTTATCACCAGCGAGTCTTGTGCAGTGTATTCTGGATTGCTGTCCAGCACCAATACCGATAACCTGTCCGTTCTTGGCGTAACAAACGGAATTGCTCTGAGTATATTTAACGGCGATAGTTGCAACAATTAAGTCTCGAATAGCGTCTTTGGATAAAGTATTATCTTTTGTGACAATATTAGAAAAAGTTGATTGATCTATCTTTGCATCGTTACGACGCTGTTCGAGCGTCAAACCATACAATATTTTTCTCTCAGTCAACGATGGTTCGTACGCGGGATCGATTTGCAATACACAGTACCCACCGTTCTTCTTTTTACGTAAAAGTGCGAGTGCTGCTTCTGTGTATCCCGGAGCAATGATACCATCGGAGACTTCTCTAAAATTTTCATAAAAAATAATTTATGACATTAAAAATTTCAAGTAATTAAACGTTTCCTGCAATAAATCTATTACCGTGAAATAATCCTGGCTGTTGCTTCATCACAAGGATCAGAAAGAGCGACAAAGTCTCCAAAACTGGACATTCTGTCGGCTCCTCTAGCTCTAGCATATGCGGTAGCAAGTGGAGTCAATTGATTGAAAATATCGTCAACCTACAAATACAAATTTGTTAGTATATTGAAATGTAATACAATACATTTTAATGAATAGCAATTACAACCTGACACAGCTTAGCTTGAACAGAATCAAGAGGAATTCCAACCGCAGCACCTGCAGGGCTTACGTGTTTGAAAGAGGTAGCAGCGGGTAATCCTAGAGCAGCTTTGAGTTCCTTGACCAACTGATAACCGTTTAAAGCGTCGCAAAGATTAATGAAACCAGGTGCACCGTTCACTACCGTTAGCGGTAACTTATCCAAAGTTGTAAAAATCTGAGCTGGTTTCTGATGTGGATTCATACCATACCGCAACGTAAGTTGAGAAACATTTGAACTGTATTGACGGCGGAAGTAATTCGAGATGGCATCGTCATATTCTGCTGTATGCGTGAATGCCTTTACCGCAAGGACTTGCCTGAAAATTGTTGTTGAGGTATACTATTTTGTTATAATTCTCATGATCTCTTAATAGATTATATTACAATTTAATCTTAGATTATTAATACTTCAGTAATAATAAAAATAATCTAAATATACCTTGTTTGCAGAGATGTATCTTTCTCGGCAGAATTTTGTAATTCAGAGATAACCTTTTCATAATCATTGGGGTCACAGATAACGGTTACTCTAGAATGATTCTTGGCCGCAGCTCTTAAAAGTGTCACTCCTCCTATATCAACATTTTCCACTGCATCTTCAATTGTGACATCCGGTTTGGATGTTGTTTTGATAAATGGATAAAGATTGCAAACCACTATACGAATGTACTCAAAATTTTGTTTTGCTAGATCAGCTTTATCAGACTCTGTTAATCTGGCTAAGATTCCTGAAATAATGTTTTATTTTAAGTATCATTAATTGACAAATTATTTTTTTAATTTTGTTACATTTTATAAAAGAATTGGTATTTCTTTTATTGGAAAACTACATTGATGTAAAAGATAAGTAATAATTTTCTTACCACCATGTACAGCTGGATGTAAAGTTTTAACACGACCTCCAAGCATTTCAGGTGCACCGGTGATGTCTGAAACATCTTTAACGGGAAGTCCAGCATCCCTCAATGACTTAGCAGTGCCACCAGATGCAACCAAAGTTAAACCCAATTCATTTAATTTTTTTGCAAAAGGTAGAAGGTTTGTCTTGTCGGAGACACTCAGTAAAGCTAAGAAAAATATTGATTTATATATATTAATAATAATAAAAATTAATCTAACATAAATAGATATAACAAATTATACTTTGCAATACAGAACCGTAAAACAAAAAAAAGTTTATTTTGCACTTTTATTATTTAGAGAAAAAAAATAAAGTTTATAGGTTAGAAGCGTTCGATGTACCTTTAAATGTAAAATAATCATTATACAAAATGCAGAAAATAGTAAACTAATATAAGCTTGTAAAAAATGTCCACAAATTTTGTTCAACAAATTAATATTATTCGTAATAATATTCAACGATGGCGGCGCACGTGCGTTCGCCGGGTAACAAAAAAAACAAAAAAAATAAGGTAAGTACCTATTTGGCTAACTTTAAAATAAAGCATACAACTACGTAAGTATAACAAAGATAAATAAACAAAATAGAACGTAAAATCTCACCGAGTTTTCCACCCGACATGTTGAAAATGTATTCACTTGCGAGAATAAAATAATAATTTTACTGTATAAAATCGAGGTGGTCCGCGGCGACACAAGTCTAAATTCCAACAAGTGTTTGCGCGTCCGTCGAACCAGTTTGACTCCTCTGTATCATTCTAATCATATTACGTACCTATATATATACATGTTGCGAAACTCAACTCTTAAGATGTTTTTCTCCCCTCCCGTAGAGAATATTATTATGAAACTCGTCGCTTGTGTCGTTTGTATATATATATATATATATATACTTATTAGCATATATAATAATAGAAGTAATTTTCCAAAATATTTTTAGGCTTTCAGTACACCTATATATATATATAGAGAAACTATTCCATAATAAAAATTGTTGTTATAAGTATACATATTCGATTTTATACGCGTAAACATATTTTGTGGGATTTCGTTAAAAGCCTATAAGATTCAAAGAAAAAGAAGAAGATTCTCCAAAGCAAAAATGTTTGTTTGTTGTGTAAAGAAATATATATATATATTTCACGATAAGCGCGCAATAATTGTGGGGGGTCTTTGCTCGCGTTACGCCTCGCTCTTTATCTCTCATTTTGTAGGTATATATAGACTTTACTATGCATCGATGTAAACACGTTTACACATATTACTTATATATACGCACACGCGTACTAACTTAAGATCGACAATTTTATTACGATTACGGCAACGTTGCACTTTTTCATTTTTATTTATATTTTTCGATTTGTTTGCTATACTTTCTTTTTTCCTCTCGTATAAGTGTACGCACGTATCGCTTTAATAATTTTTTTACACCGTCTATTATAAGTATAATCATAAATAAAGTTACTTTTATTGGTTACACGCATATAATGAAAATATTAAAAGCGAATAAATTAATGTAGATTTAAAACTGAAATTCAAACAATAATAACGATTGTTAGCGAATGTAAACGTATTTGAACGTTTGAACACGTTCCCGCGCTAAAAGTTACAAAGTATGGCGTAAAATTGGCGCATGCGCGATCTACTATTTTTCCTTCCATTTCTGTATACCTATATACATATTTTGACTTGACAATATTCTCAGCAGAAATAATATAGGCGCAAATATCGCACTGTAACGTATATATAACGAACTTTTCCTCCGTGTATCTATATGGTTTTGTTGTTTTCTTAAAATTATTATCGTCCTCGAGTAGATTTACAAAGATATTTAATTAATATGAATCGATTATTCGGACGTGCGAAACCCAAAGAACCACCACCAAGTTTAAACGATTGCATCGCAGGAGTGAGTTCATTTTCTCTACAATCGATATTTTCTGTCAAAACGTTTTTTACTTAGGTTAGATTTTACAATTCCGTGGAATGATTCATCCACACTTCACTTTTTTATGCGTTTCAAGGTCTCGACTTTGTGTTCGATAGCTTTACCAGCTATCATAGCGAATTTATACTCCTCTCACATTTATTATGTTTTGATATGCTTTTCTTTATAATTACTTATTTCTCGATAACTTGTTAATTTTTAGTTTAGACTTGTCAGAAATTTTTTCCTTGTCAATTTGTGCATAGATGATTGAGTCATACTTTGATACTTATATTACATTCTTTTCTACAAATTTATTAAACATTTAGAGTTCTTTGCATATTATTTATGAAAAACACTCTTTCCTTGATTATTTATTCTATGCTTTTGTTGTAATAAGGTTGACAGTCGAGCAGATACTGCAGAAAAGAAAATAGCAAGGCTCGATGCCGAGTTAAAAAAATTTAAAGATCAAATGGCCAAAATGAGGGACGGTCCAGCTAAAAATGCGGTTAAATCTAAAGCCTTAAGAGTTCTCAAACAACGAAAAATGTATGAAGCACAAGTTGATAATTTAAGACAGCAAGCCTTTAATATGGAACAAGCAAATTATGCAACACAGACATTAAAGGATACACAAGCTACGGTTGTTGCTATGAAAGATGGTGTTAAGCAGATGCAAAAAGAATTTAAGAATATCAACATTGATCACATAGAAGTAAAGAATTATTATTGTTTTTATAGCATTATTATTTAATTACTAAATTATAAATTGTAATATACTTTTCCTTTACCTAAGGACCTGCAAGACGATTTGGCAGATATGTTAGAGCAAGCCGATGAAGTTCAAGAAGCAATGGGTAGGAGTTACGGAATGCCGGAAATTGATGATGACGAATTGGCAGCAGAGTTGGATGCACTTGGTGATGATCTTGCTTTGGATACCGACACTTCTTACTTAGATGATGCGATTAAAGCACCTAGTGCACCTGATAAAGAACCTGGTGCAGCTTCGGTTACAAATAAAGTATGAATTTTAATACATCAATCTTTTTTCATCTCTACATGCTTATTACTTAAGATTAATTTTTTTTTAGGACGGAGTTTTGGTAGATGAATTTGGCTTGCCACAAATACCAGCCAGTTAAGATTATCAAGTGCACTTATATGTGTTTGCTTCATTTTGTTATGGGCCATCAGATATTTCTGCGTATCCAAAGAAGCTTTGCAATTTGATGGTAACAATTCAGTCAGTCACCATATGAAACATCTTAATTTAAGATAAAAATACTGCAACACCTAATAAGCTAATGAGCTTACACCTGTCGTAATTTATAAAATGAATACGATAGATAAATACTATGTTTTTCATTTTTAATAGTTATATATATAAAAATATGTACATGTATTATTATTATTTTCTAGTGAGGTAGTTTTACATTTTATGAACAAATATTATTAATAATAAAATTTAAGAGACAATTCATTTTCATAATTATCAATCAATACTAATTAATAACAATTATGCCAAAAATGTATGAAGCTATACAATACAATTTACTTAATTTTACTAACATTTATATTTTTACAAATAATTATTTATATCAGTCAAAAATAAAAAATTAATAATCAATTTTCGACGAAAAGTAGAATAATAATTTTCAATTTACTTGTAATCTTGAAATGCTAACTGGATTTTGTTTTTGGATTTTGTTATATTGCTCAAACACTTTGATTACTGTCTCTTTACTTTCTGTAAAATCTTCTTTTTCAAATTGATCAACTTGTAAATAGTGATGAATATGAGCCTGTAATGGAAAAGAGATTAACATTGCAATAGTTGTGAATAATATTGTTTTACACAATATTTTTAATTACCTTTTTTCTGTACAATGTATCAAACTGTTGAATAATATCTCTGAACAACCAAGACATTGCAGTAGAATTTATCATACACAGTAGCGATGCAGGATGTCCTGCTGGTGGAACTGAACATAAACCTACTTTCATAGCTTCTTTACTCCAAGTTGTAAATTTTGCCTTACTTTGAAACCTGTGCAATAGTAAATTTTATTTTTTTTTACTTTACAATTACAATTTAAACTTAATTTACCTTCCAATATTTCTTCTTATATCTGTCAGAGAAGCATCACCTCGAAACATATGTGCTGCTCCAGTAACAAGTGCATTTGTCTGTAGTGGGTCAACTTTTATTAATTGATTATTTTTAGACCAAGCACTTGTAAATAATTCATCTACGAGTCTTGGGAAAAGATACTTGTTATATGTAATTGTTTGTATAAGTATAGAGAAATAATTTTCGTATTTTCTTACTTTTTGCCAGTATTAATTGAGATTGAAGAAGCAGTAAGTGCCACTGGACTGACACTGCTGAAAATATAATGTAGGTGAGGATATGCAACTAAATTAGTAGCAATCTCATTCATATCAGTATTTAAATTCCCAGGAAATCGAGAACCACTGAAAATTAGTTAAAAGTTATTATTTTTTAGAAAATGAATTTGATAATAATATTTTTACCTATGTACCTTGTCAAATGTAAAAGCATATTTACTACAATACTGTTCATATCTTGGAATGGTAAACAATTTGCATTGTACATAGCTTGATCAGCATTTTCTCTTTTACTGTTCATGTAAACGTTACACATGTCCTCAAGAGCACGATTCTCCGCTGGAAATACGCACGTTGCGTGTTCTATCAACTGACGCGTAGCTAACAGAACATTATAAGGAGCAGTCACGACATCTTGAGTATTGGCAGGATATACGCAAGAAACAAATCTAAAAAATAAACAAATAATAAAATTCAAAAAATTAACTTTCAAATGCATAATTTAACATTTTAATTCCAAAACCTGTCAACTTGTGGATAAAGATCATCTAACAATTTTAAAGTTGCAGTTCCTAAACCAGAACCCGTACCTCCACCTAACGAATGCATCACTAAAAATCCATGAAGGCAATCACATTTTTCAACGGCAAGCCTTATTGTTTCCTCAATTTTATCCTGATATGCCACACCGTGTACATAATGACCTACCGCCCTGAAAATTAAAATAATTACTATCCTTGGAACTTCATTGAAATAATAGGTTTAAAAATGAACGAACCAATTATTGCCAGATCCTGGATAATTTGTAACAGCACGAGTACTATCAAACAACTTACGCAGAGGACCATAATGGTATCTCCCTACAACGCTATCTTCCATATCTATCAGCACAGCCTACGATAATAAAAAATATATAAAAAAATAAGGTAAATTACAAAATTGAACATCAATAGAAACTGTATACAAACCCTAGCTTTGACTCTAGCAAATTCTAAGTCAGATATACTTTGAAAGGAAGAAACCTTACGTTCTTCAGGCACGTAGAAGAAACTGTTGAATGCATTGGTAAGCTCTTGATTATTTTTTTCATAATTTTTGTGTTTCTTAAGTAAATTTACACCACCGCTGGTTGTTTGTATTCCATATTCGTGTAACGCTAGTGGCCAAAATGCTGAACCAATTTGATTGCCGCATTGGCCAACTGTAAAGTATTTAATGTGTGTATATTAAATCATCAAATACACATAATATTGTAAACAAACAAATGAAGAGGTTATAAAATTTGAAAAAAGTAGAGAATACCAGTATGTAAAAGTATGTAAATACCTTGGACGGTAATGAATTGACTCATTTTCTTTACATAGTAAAGTACGCGTGTATTTAAAAAAGATCCGATTCACACAAACGATTAAATAAGTAAACCCTTGTAAAAATGAAGGTTTGTCAAAAACATTTTTTTTTTTGAGTCGCGAGATGAATGCATTCGGTGAGTCAACATGCGCTACACGTCGGATGACAGCCGATGCAAATATTTTCCCGCCATTGCAAGTTATATCCAATTGGTTATAAAATTTTCAAATTTGGTATTCCACGCGGACACGGTTAATTCCCTGGTTTCGATAACGACGTAAGTAATACAAATTATAATCTTTTTACTCGAAATTGTTAAAAAACGAAGAAACCATTGATGTAAACATTATAATTTATTAAAAGTGATATAATCGACCGCGTAAAGTATACACAGTTAAATAATACACGTGATTACGCAATATTACGCGTGTATACACTCGTGTGTATATATTATATTATATATTTAATGTAGGTACTTAGATGTGTATACATAATGTTTGGCTCGATCACCAATTGGTTAACAAGATTAAAAAACTCTCGTCCGACAATTAGCCAATAACAGATATTTAAACGTTGTTTAATATTAAATCGTTTACACGCGTAGTACACACGTGATATTATAAATTATAAGTTATGTTATATCGTAAAAAAACTATGTGTGCAGGCTATCCCAAATCAAATCCAATGCGACGAGTATATATAGTAAGTATATAATAATGAAAAGAAGCAATTATAATGTCTCTTCCGAGGACATATATTTATACGCGCGTTTAAACTTTTCAATGTAGAAAATGTTTATCTATAATTTATCAACTATATATATATATATACGTAGTTATATGCTCGTATCCCTTTGCGCGCGCGCTGCATTTTTCGCGCGTGTCCGAACATCGTTGTGTACGAGACGAGTAAGCATACGTCAAATTTTCGTGAACTCTCGCGCAGTGTCGCAACGACTCTTCTTTCCTTTCTTTATTTTTTTTCCCTTCTTCGTAATAACTTTTATAGTTAGACTTTTATTCAAGTTTTTCTTTCTCTTCTCGAGTGATCAGTCGATTATTTGTTGTAACGGATTATACTTCTTCAATTTATCATACAAAATTTTCGTTCAAGGTACTTGTATATAATTTTATTTTCTTTATACAATAGAATTTTACGTATTATACGTTAAATAAAGTGCGCATTGTTGTGTCTATGCTACCAGTTTTTATTTTTTTATATTACTTTATATTAATTAGTATGTATGTGTTTATTTAATATATTTACTATGTTTACTTATTTTTTTAATCATTCATTTTGCGGTAAAAAGATTGACTAATATTTAGCCGCATACACGTGGAAAATAAATGATAATTTTTTTATAAAATTGATGTGTATAACATTTCTATATGCGGTTTTTATTCTATCACGATTTTACAAATATCGTACGAAAGTTTAATAAGATTGAATTAATCGTTTTTTAGTATATTTTCTGTTTAAATTAATATATATGCCTGAAAAATATGTTTTCGAGGATGCAGGGTATATATATAAATTAAAAATCTGTAGATCAAATAATAAAATACATAATAATGCACGCAATATATGTCAATACCGCGCAGTATAAAATTTAATAAATTATTCCCCATAATTTGTAAAACCTTTCATTAATCAAATCTGTTGATAAACTTTATTTGTAAACATTTTATAATCTATTTCCGTATATACATATATATATATATATACATATTAAATGAAAATTTTATCGTTTCTAACGCATTTTACTGTCCTATTTTTTTTTGTCAAACAACGCGTTTCATCGATTTTTTAAATTATTTATTAAAAATAATTTATTATCAGCGTATAATATACTATTTTTCTATATGAACACTCATATACCAAAGTAATTAGAATTTTGAGTGATAAACCTACTCGAATAAAGAAAAAAGTGACATAGAGAGTTTCTCCGAAACGAGCAAACCAAAAACATGAATAATTATCGTGTGTGTCGAAGAGTAAGACATTTGGTATTCAACAATTGGTATAAATAGATACGATATTGCGTACTTGGATATACAACTCGAGCAATTATAATTCCTTACGTCAAAGAGTCATAATGTTGCACCGATCGATTAGTAAAAGTATTTTCTTACATATGTATCTAAATACGTATAGATCGACCAATCCATCCTAAAACTATACTTAGCTCGTTGAAATTTTTATAACCCCACAAGTTGACTTTTTTCCTATTTTTTTCACAGTACTCCAAAGTAATTACTGGTCAATGTTTATACAGTCGAGTCGCTAAATCGATCGGTTGAAAACCTGGGAAATTTTTAGTTTAAAATCGATGGACGATGATATGGCTATAAGTATAAGTAAGTATCATATCACGTACGCTATTGTGTGGCATCAATTCAATAAAATTATTTTTTTAATTAGTTTTCTTATTTAACTAATAAATATATAGTGCTTTTCGATACAAGTGCCAAAACTGTTGAGTTTTTGGTAACGAGTAGTGCAGTGGATTTATCGCCCGAGCGATCCGAGACATATAACACACAATAAAAATAATTAAACCTTTTTCTTAATTGAATTTTCAAATATCGTTTTTAATTTTCTTTTTTTCGAAATTTCCTTTAGCACACGCGCAAATTGTTACACGTCATCGTAAAAATATGCAAATTTAATGATTATGCATTTGAAAAATCAGTTAAAGTCGCGGTAAGTGTGTGTACTTCAAATGTAATCTGTGACATATCCCTTTAAGATTTATTATCTATACTGACTAGAAACTAGTGAGCATTTCTATATACAAGAATCTTTTTACGTTTATATCGTCAAAAAAGTTTTTTTTTTTAATTTAATTTTTTACATAGAAGAAATATACACAATGTCTTAATTTAGTGTACATTTAAAAAAAATTGATTTAATTTAATTGTACATATGAATTCGGCAACATACATATATACATTCTTTTATATTATCTGTCTAGACTTATCTCCAAATGTTATAATATTCATAACGAAATATTTCTCAAAATCATTGGGCAAACTTACAATTAAGTATTAAAAATAAATTAAAAAAAAATTTGAATAAGTATAATTTTATCGCGAGCTCCCACATCAAGAAAATCCATGAATGAATTGTTTGAAATGTATATAATTACTTTATGTACAATCTGCAGTAAGTTATAGACTGGACGAATAACTAGGAAAATTGCAAAAAAAAAATATAAGATTACTATAATTAATTTATAATGAGATATTGACTATTACATGTTATTTGACAGCTACCATTACCGTATACCATACTTATTCAACATTTTTATTATATATTTAAGAATGAAAAAGTGAAATAAAAAAAAAATAATCGTTAGTATTGATAAACCGGATATAATATTAACTTAAGAGTATATAATTTAAATTTACAATTTTTAGCTGGTCTTGTCAGTCACCTGTAATATGTATTTTACTTATTTCTTAAGAAGATGTGATACTCAATATTTACTGGTTGAATAAATTTATTCTCGTTAAATAAATAAATACAAATTGTACGAAATAAAGACATCATTGCCCTCCCTTTAATTATTATCTATCGTTGTGTAAAATTTAAAAAAAATATTGTTGCGTTAAAAAATGGCATTGGAAGAAAATTTACCAGATTTGCAACATTCGAAGCAGACAAAGATTCAAATTTCCTTCGCAACATTATTTTTGTTTGAAATTTCATTCAAATATCGTTTTTTTTAATTTCTTTTTTTCGAAATTTCCTTTAGCACACGCGCAAATTGTTACACGTCATCGTAAAAAATATGCAAATTTAATGATTATGCATTTGAAAAATCAGTTAAAGTCGCGGTAAGTGTGTGTACTTCAAATGTAATCTGTGACATCTCCCTTAAGTTATGCATCTATACTGACTAGAAACTAGTGAGCATTTCTATATACAAGAATCTTTTTACGTTTATATCGTCAAAAAAGTTTTTTTTTTTAATTAATTTTTTTTTACATAGAAGAAATATACACAATGTCTTAATTTAGTGTACATTTAAAAAAAATTGATTTAATTTAATTGTACATATAATTCGGCAATATACATATATACATTCTTTTATATTATCCGTCTAGACTTTTCTCCAAATGTTATAATATTCATAACGAAATATTTCTCAAAATCATTGGGCAAACTTACAATTAAGTATTAAAAATAAATTAAAAAAAATTTGAATAAGTATAATTTTATCGCGAGCTCCCACATCAAGAAAATCCATGAATGAATTGTTTGAAATGTATATAATTACTTTATGTACAATCTGCAGTAAGTTATAGACTGGACGAATAACTAGGAAAATTGCAAAAAAAAATATAAGATTACTATAATTAATTTATAATGAGATATTGACTATTACATGTTATTTGACAGCTACCATTACCGTATACCATACTTATTCAACATTTTTATTATATATTTAAGAATGAAAAAGTGAAATAAAAAAAAATAATCGTTAGTATTGATAAACCGGATATAATATTAACTTACGAGTATATAATTTAAATTTACAATTGTTAGCTGGTCTTGTCAGTCACCTGTAATATGTATTTTACTTATTTCTTAAGAAGATGTGATACTCAATATTTACTGGTTGAATAAATTTATTCTCGTTAAATAAATAAATACAAATTGTACGAAATAAAGACATCATTGCCCTCCCTTTAATTATTATCTATCGTTGTGTAAAATTTTAAAAAAATATTGTTGCGTTAAAAAATGGCATTGGAAGAAAATTTACCAGATTTGCAACATTCGAAGCAGACAAAGATTCAAATTTCCTTCCAGTGCCATCTTCTAACGCAACATTATTTTTGTTTGAAATTTCACACAGTGATAGATCATAGTTAAAGGAAGGGCGATGATGTCTTTATTTTGAACAATTCGTTTTATTTATTTAACCAGAATCATTTTTTCATCTCTATTGACTCGGTCGGTAAATATTGAATAGGAGACGTGATAGCCAAATTACAGGGATCTATGTACTTTTAAAAACCTAAAATTTTTCTGCAATTATATCGAACTAAAAATCTGGAAAAATTCATGCGTGACACTTGAGTAATATAGAAAAAGCTGACAGAGAGATTTTTTTAAAATAATTAATTTTAGATCAATTAAAAATTAATAACTACTTTTCGTCGGTAATGATTCGGTGAAAAATTGATCCTTGCGGCTGCACGAAAACCTCGATCATTTAGTGATCAAAAATTTTGAAAAAAATCGTATACATATTATTCAAAGCAAGTAAAAGAGCATTACAGAGAGATTTTTTGAAAAAAGTCAAGTTGACTCGGTCGGTAAATATTGAGTATCACATCCCTTTAAAACACATAAATTAATACATAAAATTATGTAAATTTGTTTATAAATAATTAGTTAAGTGAAGTAATAATTGATTTTCAAAGGAATTAATAAAAACTTATGTTTATGAAAATTCAGAAGTAGGCAAATACTACATTAAATTCACTACGCTAGGAATTTCATCAAAATTGTTTTCGTTTTCATAAATTTAATATCCCTGAAAATATTAAATTGTAGTCTCTCTAACAGTTTACACCAACATTCAAAATATGTACAAGCATTTTTTCAAATTAACAATTTTTTTGCCGTTCGATTTGATGTGAACATGCCCATATTTATTCATTCATAATTAAAAATTAAAATCTTATGGTACACCATAATGCTAAAATCACTCGAATATAATGAATTAATAAAATTATATTTATGTTAAAACTTGAAATAAAATTATACGTTTGAATCGTAGAAGACAATTTTTGTATTTCCATATCTAA
The DNA here is from genome assembly GCA_026168455.1 of Theocolax elegans. Lineage (NCBI taxonomy): Eukaryota > Metazoa > Arthropoda > Insecta > Hymenoptera > Cerocephalidae > Theocolax > Theocolax elegans. The sequence goes on from CM047431.1 coordinate 58,044,618, forward strand.
ATTTTGAATAATTTATTACAAACACATAAATATATAAAATCACTACTGGCTAAATGTAGAATGCAGGTAAAGTAGCTTTTTGTTAAAATTCAAAATTGATTTGTGCCAATGCTATAAATCATCTTCCTTCCTGCTCCTTGTACCCCTGCACATATGATGGATGTATATCCAGTCACTTACTTTTACCCCCCTGGAGCAAAATAGGATAAAGTTTAAAGTTTTGTATCTTTGAAAGAGATCATCGTACAAAAACCAGTCGGAGACCATTTCAAAGCTTATTTTAATACCTTTCGATTGGCCTAAGTCACTTATAAAAAATACTATTTTTTGAAACTATTAAATGGCAATAAACTAGTTTCAAAAAAAAATTTTTGGACACCTTTTTGAATTCAATGCAGTTTTTAAAAGATTGACGAAACCAAAAAGTTATCCAGATAGATTTTTAGCTTTTTTCAACAGCTTTCGACTGGTTTTTTTTTTCATTTTTGTAACTTTATTTTAAACAAAGTTACGGTAGTTTTTGCTCGAAATAGCCTTTTTTTTAAAATCTAAATATATTAAAAACTTTTATAGATACAAAAAAATGATAAAGAGAAAAAATGTCACTTTTATATCGTAGAATACGAAAATGTTTAAGTAAGAGCAAACAAAAAAATTTTTTATTAACTGTATATTTTACCTCTGCAGGTTGATTTTTTTCAAAGATGATTGTACTTAAAAAAAATACAGGTAATAAAAAATTTTTTTGTTTGCTCTTACTTAAAACATTTTCGTATTCTACGATATAAAAGTGACATTTTTTCTCTTTATCATTTTTTGTATCTATAAAAGTTTTTAATATATTTAGATTTTAAAAAAAGGCTATTTTCGAGCAAAAACTACCGTAACTTTGTTTAAAATAAAGTTACAAAAATGAAAAAAAAACCAGTCGAAAGCTGTTGAAAAAAGCTAAAAATCTATCTGGATAACTTTTTGGTTTCGTCAATCTTTTAAAAACTGCATTGAATTCAAAAAGGTGTCCAAAAATTTTTTTTTTGAAACTAGTTTATTGCCATTTAATAGTTTCAAAAAATAGTATTTTTTATAAGTGACTTAGGCCAATCGAAAGGTATTAAATAAGCTTTCAAATGGTCTCCGACTGGTTTTTGTACGATGATCTCTTTCAAAGATACAAACTTTAAACTTTATACTAAGTTCTGTGTATGGATCACTAGGCTCCAGTACCTATAAGCTAATTTTTTCATCGATTTTACGTGATTTTTTTCATAGACGATATTCGTATTTTAAAAACTTAAAATTTCGGTCTGAAATCATCCTCCTCATCTACTCTTTTAATATCACATAGAAGTTATTTAAAATTAGCTCTTTAGTGGAGAATATATAAAATTCATTATACAGGTTTGATAAATGTTCTCACGTTTGCACTTACAAAAGTATTCGTATACATTATACTTTCTAAATTGCAATTTTTGTTATTTATACTTTTTAAATTTTGAATGTTTTCTTAAAATGTGTATATGTTACAAATTCTGGTGTAATGACGATTACACATATTATTAATGCGCACTTTTTCATCCCGAAGAAAAGAGGCAATACGAATAATAACAATGTGATTTTAAATATTTCTAGTGAAACTCGACGCGATTAAATTATCGGACAAAAAACCATCGCGGTCGCGTGGCTCGAACGCGCTGAAAGCACTGGAGCAGAGGTTGCGAAAATTCTTCGACGAAGCCGACGGTCATGGATCTTTAATGAGAAAACCACCGGAGACGATGATGACTGCCCAATACTTCAAAATCGCGAGCACCGGTGGTCTATCTTGTTATCCCATCAAGCGAATGGATTGGATTGCTTTCGTCAATTCAGCGAACTACAAGAAGAAATTTTCAAAGGCTAATGACCAGACAGTTAAGATCGAAAGGGCAAAACCCACGTCGATTCATCGGCCTGAAAAAACTAATTCACCCAAAATTACTTAGTTACTTTCTTTTCTTTTTCGAAAAAGCTAATCTGTGATTACTCTCGATGTCACGTTATTATATTCTACCATAATTTTTAAATTCACTGATTATATGTATATATATGTTATATGTGTAATGTAACATTTCAATTAAACTTTTAGTATTATTTACGTATGTCATTAAGTAATCGTTGTAGGTATATACGTGTGTATATAGATTAAATTTTAACTTTTTTTACACTTAAAACAGACTATTTACTATATGCATCAATGGATAATTGACGCATGTATATATATATATATGGAGAAAATAAAAATTTGAAAATGTCGATAAGTTAGAGTTCTTATTGTACCTACACGCACACAATATATATATATATATATATTGAGATCGGATATACTTAACCTAAAAATTTATATTTTTGTTTATACACACTCTGTGTCACGCACGTGGTTGTGGCGTCTTACCTGGTATATGCGTAAATATTGCTAATTAATTTTTTATTATTATATATATTGTAAATAATGGACGATACGAAGGTTAAAATGGAAGTCGACGACGATACCAAGGAAAATTTAGATTTATCAAACGTCAAAGAAGTCAGTTACGAAGATAAATTGAAAATTGTTAACGCGATAGCGAGTCCAATGGCACCGAAAAAATTATCCAAGAAAATTTACAAATGTATTAAGAAAGGTATGAATATTCAATTATTAATTATACTTCGACGTCGTTTATACAAATTATTCATTTTTTATATTTTAATTTTTCATGACATGCAGCATCCAAACACAAAGGTTACATTCGCAATGGTTTGAAAGATGTCCAAAAACATATTCGAAAAGGAGAAACAGGGTAAATATGTTTAAAAAATGCACATTTTAGACAATTAATCAATGTAAATAATTATAATTTAATATTTCACTACAGTTCCTAGAGCATGTTTATTTCTATACATATTCAATACGGAATTAAAATGTTTGCATAGATCTTTTATTATTCATGTAATTTATATTATATACTTATTATTTTTTTACAGATTGGTTGTCTTTGCTGGTGATGTTTATCCAGTAGAAATAATGTGTCATTTACCTATAGTCTGCGAAAACAAAAATATTCCATATTGTTACACACCATCGAGGCAAGATATTGGTGTAGCATTAGGTGTTAAACGAGGAAGTTTAATGGTTTTGATAAAGGAACACGAAGATTATAAAGATTTATATGAAGAAATCAAAGGCGCTATGGAAACATTATCATGTCCACTGTAATTTTTAAGTTATATAGCTTTTAAGTATAAATCACAAAATATATCTTGTTTTATGTTAATTTTATATAATTCACAAGGATACCAATCACCCAAATTATAAAATCTACAATATTAATGTTTTTATAAAGTAACATTTTAAACAATGTTGATAAGCAAATGTGGTAAATTCGGACTTTGCAGGATTGCAGTTGAACTTGTTACAAACTTTATTTGGTTTGCCAAATTTATTAGTTCAATGAAAAATGCTAATTGTCAATACATTAAAATAATGTAATGCAAATGTAATGAAAGATTCAGTTAAATAATTGTAACTTTATTTTGATAAAGTAATATATATGATAATGAAAATCAAGTGATGATTAATAGTTAATTAATAAATAAATTTGAAAAGATTAAACATTTTTATTGACATTCTTTTATATTTTGTTTCAATGAATTTGACATATCATACAGCTATTGAATAATTAAATTCATTGTTCGCAAAATAATTTTTATATGTGACACTGTTCTTCAATCACTTTAATTTATTGTAAGAAATTAATAATCTCTTCATTAAGTACATTTATCCAACACTTTGAATTATCTTTTCTTAAAATCTTCTTGAGTGAACGGGTATACATACTTAACAGTTTGTTTTATATTGAGGCATTTATTCCAAATACTCCCAGTCTATTGAAGCACATTTAATAGCTTCATTAAGATCTTTGGTATTTTGGATATAAACCTCTTTTTCATAGTAGAAAAATTCGTAAAATAAAAAACTGAAAATATAAAAGTTCAAAATTATTATTTATTAAATATTAAATTTGAAAAAAATTATACAAAAGCTAGGCATATATTACCTATATATTCTTAATTACTGAAATTCATCGGCATGAGTATGGTAAGTTTGGCCTGCTCGGCAGCAGCAGCAGCGGCTTCTTCATTAACGCAAGCGCTGATGCTGTCCAGCAGCGATTGTATGGCATTACGATTACTTGGGTGCTTTCGTTTCAAGTGCTCCCTTCGATGCTTACTTTCTTTAAAAGTTTTCCCTGAAATAAAGAGATACAAATTAAATAAAACTGAACCCTATAAGACTTAGGTGAATACGTAAATTTTGAAATGAAAATCTATACTGAACGCTTACCACAGTGCTCGCAGACGTAAGGTCTAGCTGCATCGTGCGATCTAACATGACTTTCGTAGTGACTTTTTCTTACAAAACGTTTGCTGCAGATGCAGCACTGATACTGAAAACGTCCTTCGTGAGCAGCTACGTGTGAACTAAGGGTCCATTTGGTCTTGAAAGTCTTGCTACAATATTCACACCTAATTTTAGTACCTTGATTAACAGACGATGAACTCGAAGTTCCAGTGCTTGAAATTGCCGTTGTTTTGAGATGACCGGTAGAGTTGCTAGTTTTACGAAGCAACAGCATATCCTCGAGACGATAGTCGTCATCGGATGTACCAGCCACCGAGGTACTCGTAGCTGTCGAAGTCGTTGCTGCCGATTGGCCGTTTGCCGATACAGCTACATTTTGCTGAATCGACTGAAAAGATTCAGTCTGTAATTTTTTATTAATAAAACCAAAATTAAAAAAATAAATAAAACATTTTCTATAAAATTATAAAAACAATTAATAATAATGAAAGAAAATTCCGTTTTAAACAATAAAATAAAATAATAATTTTTAATATTTATTTGAATGTACTTTATTGCATCAACGATTTAAATATAAAATACCTTTATGTGAGTTGGAATATGAGCATTGAGAAGACCTTCGTGATCAAAGGTCTTCTTGCAAAAGTTGCATGTATATGGTGGTCCATTTGTAGATATTATAGAGTGTGCTCCATTTTCATGAATCAGCTTGTGCCTTTGTAATATGAGCTCGTTGTAAAAATGTTCACCGCATACCAAACACGGATGTATTTGTTGATTTACCTCTGTTCCCTTATTTTCCCTTGATTCATGACGCGCTATGTGTCGTTTTAAATCGTGAGCTCTTGAAAAAGCTCTACCATATCTACTGCAGTTTGGATAAGGACAACCTGTAATAAAAAATACCCATAAAATTCGTTAAATTTATATTGTAAAAGAATGTTTAATAAACATTTGTAAAACTGGATAAAACCTGTTAAGGCTTATACACAAATTATAAATTACAAAAAGAAATTTTAACACATAAAACTACAAACCTTTGGTTTTATCTTCCTTAATTCGAGGTGGATTAGTCTTAGGTCTCTTGGGTGATGGCTTTTTATCTTTAATTTCAACAGATTCAGTTTTACAGATAACTTGTTGTTGTTGTTGACCCACAGCATTTCGTGATAGAGAAGCCAATTGTGCAGAAAGCGGAATGACTATTGAAATTGTTTCGTTACTTCCAGGAGTCAATATTGGACCCAAATGAATGGTTGGTGGATTGGCTAAAGACATGGCTCCACTTTGATTACCGCTCATTGCGCTATTCTCTGGACAAATTAAGATGGATACTATTATTAAATTTAAATACACAAGTACAAATACATTTATGTATTTAACATACATTTTTACATATACATATGTACATTTATATTCAATGCAGCAAACTATTAACCAAAAGTTTAGACTTTTATTAGTTATTCATTAGCAACACAATAAATTTTATCGCATATAAAGTAACATATACTGTCATTTGTATATAATAGATAACAATTTGTAGCTCGGTAATATTTTATATCCTTCTAATTTTCTCTCACTCTTTTTAGGATATTTTGGATCAACGATTATAATCCACCAAAATTGTTAATAACAAATAAAATATTGTAATGTAACCTGATAATCAACTTCAAATGAAAAATGATTTCTCTACTTATTTACACGGTTACTGAAAGAAAAAGGATTAGGTTTAGTAAAGGTCAAACAATATTTTCAGGTACATCAGGAGACGCAAAGCAAAAGAAAATAAAGGAAATCCGGTTAATTAGACACGTCGCGTACTCTCCAGCATGCACGCGAATTTTTTCGTCTTTCTCGTACGTACGTGTGCGTACGCGCGTGTAAGTATACAAAATTCACAATTATTTTTCATTAGGCGCGTACGGTTAAAGGCAGACAGATATATAAGTAAAACGAATTACAAATTTCTTTGCATTCCTCCAACATTGGCCAAATACACGTTTGTGAGCGGGTAAACGTTTTATAAAAGCAAAAAAAAATGAGTAAGTACAACCATCTTCGTAACGATTTGTTTTGTTTTGTTTTTTTTTTCCAATCACCGAGAAAAAAGAAAGAAATATAATCCGAATTGTACGAAAAAAAAAAAAATAATAAATGAAAACAACGAATGGGAATAAAAATATTGTATTCCGTATCATAAGTGGAAGTGGGATGCGGAGTTATTTACTTACCTATATAGAGAGGCAGTAGTGTTATCCGTCCTTTCTCGTCTCTCTTTCTCTCTTTCTCTCCGGCGTCGCGCGCGCGTCTTTCTCCTTATACCAATCGCGACGGTATATATATATATGTGTGTGTGTGTGTCTGTACGTATCCGTATAGGTATATCTATATATCTACTTTCTTCCTGTTCCTTTTGTTACTCTTAAATGTCGAAATATATCGACGCAGGCATCAACGATGGCAACGTGCGAACGCAGAGTTTGTCAAAAAGAGTCTCCGATAATTAGTGGAAACAATAAGATATATACATATATACGTGTGTCGGTATATAATCCCCACCAATTTATCTCTCGTTATACCACGCACTCACAGTCACGACACACAACTCTCTCACGACGGACACGGACGCGCGCACGCACACAGAGATGCACATACGTATATGTATACAAGTACTACAAATACACAAAATAATTTACAAAATGCACGTACAGGTTATTAAACGCGAACGTTGTACGTTGTACGCTATATATATATATATATATATATATATACCTATATTGACTGTGATTATTTTAAGAAAGTAGAAAAATGAATAGTGTATAAGTATACACGATTCGCTTCTTCGGTTGATCGGTCGATATATAACATGTACACATACATTGGTAGTATATGAATTATAATGTGCGAATTTAAAATCCAACGAGATTATCGTTTATAACTAAGAGTTATGTCTACGTTACACGATTCCGATGTATAAATTGTTTAGTCGACAACGGTATAGGCCGCATACTACACTTCTTTTTTTTTTTTTTTAAACCGAACACACAGTCACCGCGAATAATGTGTAACCACAAAAAAAAAACAATAAACACTATACACTGCACGAAAGGGAGAGAGGAAGATGTACGCGTACTTATCGTGTACGCGAACGAGAGGTCGAGAGTCAATTGTTTTACATGTACGCGCGGTCACGCGAGTGTGTGCGTGCGTATAGATGTATCGGTGATGAAAAGAGAGTGCGTGTGCCGTGTATATAGATGTAAGTAAATCAAGGTAAAATAAAAAATAAATTAAAAAGAGAGGAAGAGGAAGAGGAAAAGGAAGAGAGTAGTGGGCGTTTATCCTTTGTAGAAGAGGAAGAGCCGGACGAGGCTGGTCTCGAGCTCCGATGGTAAGGTGAATGTTTCTTCTTGTTTCGCATCGCCGAGAACCATTAGGAGCAGGAATCCCAGTCCGCGTGCCTACAATGGCGCGTCGTCATCGTCATCGTCATCTCTTCTCTTCTCTCCGTTCTCGTTGCAACTTTTGCACTCTTGGGCGCGATTACCCTACCCGAATGTTGCTCCTTCCAAGTTCCAAGTGATTACGGTTCTTTTTTACGTGGTACGAACGCACAACTACAACTATACCCGGTACACGTTACGAGTTCAGACTGTCAAAGCAAGCTGGTAGACACGGCGGTGGAGTGGACTGTGGTGGAGGGGTATCGTCACAGCGGCGGCGGCGGCGGCGGCGTCTCGTTTTCTCCCTCTCTTTACTCCCTTAAGAGCGCGCGCACGATTCACCTACTCGAAAATCGATTCTCTCTCCTCTTCGCTCTATCTCCATCTCTCTCGATCTCTCCATTTTTCTCTCCCTCTTTGTGCCTGATGCGTGTGCTGCTCGCGAAAATTGACTATATATATATATACGCGCACTCGTCTGCTGAGTGCTGTCACTCTTGTCACTGGATTCGAATTCGATACGACGCGGATGGTTCTTCTCTTTTTACATACTTTCATGCATTTGTTACAAACAAATGATGGTTAAGTAAGCGACGTAAACCGTTAAAAAATGCTCAGGTTTGCGTACACGCCGCAAAATCCTTTTTTTTTAGGTACAAAAACGGGAGAAGGCGAGAAAAGGGTTTGACATCGAGAGAGGTCGTGGTTACTTACTTATAAACCGCGTTATGTATCCGAGGACTGCGTCGTTGGATACGTCAGGGACGTGTCGAGGTCGGCCGGCGCCACAATGTTTTACGTTTACGTTATATATACATATATATATATACCTGCCTCTCGAATCTCGTTTATATTACTGTAAACATGCGCATCCTTCTCTTCCAAGTATACCATGCGTATTTCGAGTTTATCGACCCTTGATACGCTATTTTTTTTTTATTTTCACTCTTTTCTATATTCAGTTACAATACACGATACGAGAAACGTGTATTCAAAGGAAACGCGACAACGCGTTTCGCTTGTTATTTACTTAGAACTTAAATTCCAAACAATCAAATACGAGAATATATATATAAGTATATCAGAAAGAATACAACCCAACATGAATTATCATTTTTCGCTTCTTAACAATAATAATAATATTACGATAATAATAATAATACTAATAATATTAATAATAATAGTAATAATAATAAATCTAGATACATAAATTTGCGATTGACCACGTAAATTCTGAACTCGAAAGATTATTCTTATGGAACATTTCTACTTACAAGGAGAGTTTCTTTATCTCCGGAAAATGGATCCTTACCCAACTAACGCTCTTTTTTACGACAGATATATAAGCAAATAACGAAAAATTTCACAAAAAAACCCTTCACCTTGATAGCTTATAACTCAAGAACAAATAAATAGATGTATTCGAGCCGTATAGTTCGATATAAAGGATTTAAAAAAAAAGAAGCTCAAATATCTTAATTTGGTCCAAAGTTATGAAAAAAAATTTGGCTTAAAAAATTAGTAAATCTTTTAATTCAAAATTTTCATTAAAATACCGATAAATTCGTTTTTCTTTCTTAATTTTAGACCAAATCAAGATAGTTGAGCTTTTTTTCTTTTAAATCCAATCTATTCCAACTTAACTTTTTATATTTTTCATTCATATAGTTTGGTAAAGATCCGTTTCCCGCAGGATTGGTCCTCTCCTTGTTAGTTATTTTTAACCAACTATCATCAAGAGGTTCTTAAATATTCTTTATAACATTTATACACGCCAATCATTTTTTCAAAATGCCACAATAACATTATCACTTATTTTTAGTTTATAACTTTAGTATTTTTAACTTCTTTGTGTCAAACAAGAAACAGTATTTAATTTAAAATACAAATATGTATTTAAATAATGTATTTTAAATACAGTATTTAAAACAGTTGTATTTTACATACATTATTAATAATTTTAAATACTGTATTTCTTCGCCTTAGCGCAATAAGGTCTACTTTAATTTTTTTCAGAAAGGGTCACCTATTACAAAATCTCACGCCAAAATCTCATCTGACTTTTCAATCGGAACGCTGCTTAAACTTCCCTAATAATAAGAAATCAATTTCTGAGTATAAGGGTCACTTTTTAAGTGATAACACCCCCCCCTCCCAGATAAGCTCAAAAATCAAGGTTTTTACAGCGTTCAAGGCATATTTTCGTTTTTTGTAAAATGTCTCACGTGACAAATTTTTTACTATATCGAAAATATTTCTAAAAATCAAAAATATGTCTGAAACGCTTTAAAATCTTGATTTTTGAGCTTATCTGGCAGGGGGGAAGGTATTACCACTTAAAAAAAACTCCTCATACTCAGAAATTGATTTCTTATTATTAGGGAAGTTTAAGCAGCGTTCCGATTGAAAAGAGATTTTTTAACAGGGTTTGATTCAAATTAAAAGGGGCGCGCTCGCGCTTCCGACGCAAGTATATATATGGGATGCGCGGTTAGCCTTATATTCAGCTAACTCGCTATGCGTATTTTTCCTTGTTTTTTATTCAATAAGGTTCCAATTCAAATTTTTCTTCAAAAAGCGTCCAATTCAACTTTTTATCCCAAATAGGTTCCAATTTAAATTATTTTCAAAAAGCATCAATTCAAATATTTTTTCAAAATGTTTCCAATTCACTTATTTATTTTGTTACTCTAAAAAAATGTGAAAGCACCTTAATTTTCAAATAATTACGTTTGTGTTTTCAATTAACATATGTTTATATATTATCAAAAGTAATTATTTCTAGGATAATTATACATAACTATAATAATTATGTATACCGTGTGCCAAAGGCGTAAAAAAGCTTTGTAAGGCCGAAAGTGGATTTGTAATCATATGAGGTGAAAAAAGGTATACACAGGTAAATGAATATTGATTTTTTGGGTGATTCAGATTTAAGGGAGATGCGAATATATCTAATAAAGTGAACATTAATACTATTGTGAAGTAAGTTGGAATTAATTTTTACATGGTTAACGCTGACTTACCCCTTAATTTCCTATTTATACTTACAAGCAGAGGCCACACCCTCTGGAAAACGGATTCTTACCAAACTCTAGGATATAATTTCTACTATAAAATCATGCAGAAAGCCGGAGTTTTAATGTCCAATGCCCATTTTTACGATTTTTTACCGTAATCTCGCCGAAAAAACCGTTGAGTTTGATCGCTATAATTCGAAAACAATTGAAGATCTAAATTTAAACTGGATTTTAAAAGAAAGCTGAGATCAAGTAGATACGTTTCGAAAAAAAGAAGCTTAAATATCTTAACATGGTCAAAAGTTATGGGAAAATAAGAATGTACGTAGGACTGGCAACTTAAAACTATAAACTTAAGACTAATACTTAAAACTAAAACTATAACTAAAGCTTAAGCAAAAAATACTTAAGCTTCCTAAACCAATAAAAACAATGATAAAATTTTAAGATTTTTAAGTATTTAAGATTTTTTGCAAAAATATCATAGAAATGTGAATATCTTGTTTGCCATACTGAAATAAAAAACTAATGGAATACTAATTAATCAGCAATCACATACATTACTGGTTTGGTTAAAAAAATATGTTATTATATATATATATCTAATTATGTATATTCACTTAATATTAAATTACAGTAGAATAATGACTTGCGCATCCTAAAGATTCAAACTACTCTCAAATTTGGAACAAATATTCTAAATATTACTACAAATTGTATTTTTTCTTTTAAATTGTAATCATTATACATTTAATATAAAAAATAGTGCAAAATATGCTTGATGATGTCATCCTCCTGACATTATGACAAAAATCATCCTCCTGACATTATGACGAATATGGTATTAAAAAAAGAATTAAGCAATAAAAATAATTTTATAACTAAGAGTTATGTCTACGTTACACGATTCCGATGTATAAATTGTTTAGTCGACAACGGTATAGGCCGCATACTACACTTCTTTTTTTTTTTTTTTTTAAACCGAAACACACAGTCACCGCGAATAATGTGTAACCACAAAAAAAAAACAATAAACACTATACACTGCACGAAAGGGAGAGAGGAAGATGTACGCGTACTTATCGTGTACGCGAACGAGAGGTCGAGAGTCAATTGTTTTACATGTACGCGCGGTCACGCGAGTGTGTGCGTGCGTATAGATGTATCGGTGATGAAAAGAGAGTGCGTGTGCCGTGTATATAGATGTAAGTAAATCAAGGTAAAATAAAAATAAATTAAAAAGAGGAGAGGAAGAGGAAAAGGAAGAGAGTAGTGGGCGTTTATCCTTTGTAGAAGAGGAAGAGCCGGACGAGGCTGGTCTCGAGCTCCGATGGTAAGGTGAATGTTTCTTCTTGTTTCGCATCGCCGAGAACCATTAGGAGCAGGAATCCCAGTCCGCGTGCCTACAATGGCGCGTCGTCATCGTCATCGTCATCTCTTCTCTTCTCTCCGTTCTCGTTGCAACTTTTGCACTCTTGGGCGCGATTACCCTACCCGAATGTTGCTCCTTCCAAGTTCCAAGTGATTACGGTTCTTTTTTACGTGGTACGAACGCACAACTACAACTATACCCGGTACACGTTACGAGTTCAGACTGTCAAAGCAAGCTGGTAGACACGGCGGTGGAGTGGACTGTGGTGGAGGGGTATCGTCACAGCGGCGGCGGCGGCGGCGGCGGCGTCTCGTTTTCTCCCTCTCTTTACTCCCTTAAGAGCGCGCGCACGATTCACCTACTCGAAAATCGATTCTCTCTCCTCTTCGCTCTATCTCCATCTCTCTCGATCTCTCCATTTTTCTCTCCCTCTTTGTGCCTGATGCGTGTGCTGCTCGCGAAAATTGACTATATATATATATATATACGCGCACTCGTCTGCTGAGTGCTGTCACTCTTGTCACTGGATTCGAATTCGATACGACGCGGATGGTTCTTCTCTTTTTACATACTTTCATGCATTTGTTACAAACAAATGATATGGTTAAGTAAGCGACGTAAACCGTTAAAAAATGCTCAGGTTTGCGTACACGCCGCAAAATCCTTTTTTTTTTAGGTACAAAAACGGGAGAAGGCGAGAAAAGGGTTTGACATCGAGAGAGGTCGTGGTTACTTACTTATAAACCGCGTTATGTATCCGAGGACTGCGTCGTTGGATACGTCAGGGACGTGTCGAGGTCGGCCGGCGCCACAATGTTTTACGTTTACGTTATATATACATATATATATATACCTGCCTCTCGAATCTCGTTTATATTACTGTAAACATGCGCATCCTTCTCTTCCAAGTATACCATGCGTATTTCGAGTTTATCGACCCTTGATACGCTATTTTTTTTTTATTTTCACTCTTTTCTATATTCAGTTACAATACACGATACGAGAAAACGTGTATTCAAAGGAAACGCGACAACGCGTTTCGCTTGTTATTTACTTAGAACTTGAATTCCAAACAATCAAATACGAGAATATATATTTTTCTTAAGATATGATAATATATTTAATATATAAGTATATCAGAAAGAATACAACCCAACATGAATTATCATTTTTCGCTTCTTAACAATAATAATAATATTACGATAATAATAATAATACTAATAATATTAATAATAATAGTAATAATAATAAATCTAGATACATAAATTTGCGATTGACCACGTAAATTCTGAACTCGAAAGATTATTCTTATGGAACATTTCTACTTACAAGGAGAGTTTCTTTATCTCCGGAAAATGAATCCTTACCCAACTAACGCTCTTTTTTACGACAGATATATAAGCAAATAACGAAAAATTTCACAAAAAAACCCTTCACCTTGATAGCTTATAACTCAAACAAATAAATAGATGTATTCGAGCCGTATAGTTCGATATAAAGGATTTAAAAAAAAGAAGCTCAAATATCTTAATTTGGTCCAAAGTTATGAAAAAAATTTGGCTTAAAAAATTAGTAAATCTTTTAATTCAAATTTTCATTAAAATACCGATAAATTCGTTTTTCTTTCTTAATTTTAGACCAAATCAAGATAGTTGAGCTTTTTTTCTTTTAAATCCAATCTATTCCAACTTAACTTTTTATATTTTTCATTCATATAGTTTGGTAAAGATCCGTTTCCCGCAGGATTGGTCCTCTCCTTGTTAGTTATTTTTAACCAACTATCATCAAGAGGTTCTTAAATATTCTTTATAACATTTATACACGCCAATCATTTTTTCAAAATGCCACAATAACATTATCACTTATTTTTAGTTTATAACTTTAGTATTTTTAACTTCTTTGTGTCAAACAAGAAAGAGTATTTAATTTAAAATACAAATATGTATTTAAATAATGTATTTTAAATACAGTATTTAAAACAGTTGTATTTTACATACATTATTAATAATTTTAAATACTGTATTTCTTCGCCTTAGCGCAATAAGGTCTACTTTAATTTTTTTTTCAGAAAGGGTCACCTATTACAAAATCACGTGAGATCTCATGCCAAAATCTCATCTGACTTTTCAATCGGAACGCTGCTTAAACTTCCCTAATAATAAGAAATCAATTTCTGAGTATAAGGGGTCACTTTTTAAGTGATAACACCCCCCCCCCTCCCAGATAAGCTCAAAAATCAAGGTTTTTACAGCGTTCAAGGCATATTTTCGTTTTTTGTAAAATGTCTCACGTGACAAATTTTTTACTATATCGAAAATATTTCTAAAAATCAAAAATATGTCTGAAACGCTTTAAAATCTTGATTTTTGAGCTTATCTGGCAGGGGGGAAGGTATTACCACTTAAAAAAAACTCCTCATACTCAGAAATTGATTTCTTATTATTAGGGAAGTTTAAGCAGCGTTCCGATTGAAAAGAGATTTTTTAACAGGGTTTGATTCAAATTAAAAGGGGCGCGCTCGCGCTTCCGACGCAAGTATATATATGGGATGCGCGGTTAGCCTTATATTCAGCTAACTCGCTATGCGTATTTTTCCTTGTTTTTTATTCAATAAGGTTCCAATTCAAATTTTTCTTCAAAAAGCGTCCAATTCAACTTTTTATCCCAAATAGGTTCCAATTTAAATTATTTTTCAAAAAGGATCAATTCAAATATTTTTTCAAAATGTTTCCAATTCACTTATTTATTTTGTTACTCTAAAAAAATGTGAAAGCACCTTAATTTTCAAATAATTACGTTTGTGTTTTCAATTAACATATGTTTATATATTATCAAAAGTAATTATTTCTAGGATAATTATACATAACTATAATAATTATGTATACCGTGTGCCAAAGGCGTAAAAAAGCTTTGTAAGGCCGAAAGTGGATTTGTAATCATATGAGGTGAAAAAAGGTATACACAGGTAAATGAATATTGATTTTTTGGGTGATTCAGATTTAAGGGAGATGCGAATATATCTAATAAAGTGAACATTAATACTATTGTGAAGTAAGTTGGAATTAATTTTTACATGGTTAACGCTGACTTACCCCTTAATTTCCTATTTATACTTACAAGCAGAGGCCACACCCTCTGGAAAACGGATTCTTACCAAACTCTAGGATATAATTTCTACTATAAAATCATGCAGAAAGCCGGAGTTTTAATGTCCAATGCCCATTTTTACGATTTTTTACCGTAATCTCGCCGAAAAAACCGTTGAGTTTGATCGCTATAATTCGAAAACAATTGAAGATCTAAATTTAAACTGGATTTTAAAAGAAAGCTGAGATCAAGTAGATACGTTTCGAAAAAAAGAAGCTTAAATATCTTAACATGGTCAAAAGTTATGGGAAAATAAGAATGTACGTAGGACTGGCAACTTAAAACTATAAACTTAAGACTAATACTTAAAACTAAAACTATAACTAAAGCTTAAGCAAAAAATACTTAAGCTTCCTAAACCAATAAAAACAATGATAAAATTTTAAGATTTTTAAGTATTTTAAGATTTTTTGCAAAAATATCATAGAAATGTGAATATCTTGTTTGCCATACTGAAATAAAAAACTAATGGAATACTAATTAATCAGCAATCACATACATTACTGGTTTGGTCAAAAAAATATGTTATTATATATATATATCTAATTATGTATATTCACTTAATATTAAATTACAGTAGAATAATGACTTGCGCATCCTAAAGATTCAAACTACTCTCAAATTTGGAACAAATATTCTAAATATTACTACAAATTGTATTTTTTCTTTTAAATTGTAATCATTATACATTTAATATAAAAAATAGTGCAAAATATGCTTGATGATGTCATCCTCCTGACATTATGACAAAAATCATCCTCCTGACATTATGACGAATATGGTATTAAAAAAAGAATTAAGCAATAAAAATAATTTGAAAATTAAGGTGCTTTCACAATTTTTTAGAGGAACAAAATAAATAAGTAAATTGGAACGTTTTTTAGATAAAAAGTTGAATTGGACCCTCTTTGAAGAAACATTTGAGTTGGAACATTATTGAGTAAAAAATTTGAATCGAACCCTATATGAACAAAAAAATTGAATTGGAACCTTATTTCACTAAGGCAACGATTTATTCCTTTTTTATTTTCAAAAAAAGTAGTTTAAATATTTTTTTCCAAAATAAATTTGTATTCATTGTTATTTAAATACAAAATACTGAAATTTTGCCTATCTCTGCTCGTTAGTAATATGTAAAATAATAAGCTTTTTGTAAAACCAGTACGTTCTTGAACCTAGATCGAGGAAATTAATAATTCAAATTATATTCTCAGTTTTTGACTTATTCTAGTTGTACGAGGATAAATACATTCTGCATGGTTTAGATTGTGTGTGTACTCGCAGAAATTCGATGTAGTCATTTAATAAAATGAAAAATTATAATGTCCTGGCTGGTTATCAACATTACAGTTTCTTACGGACCTTTTTCATGTTATTATATTTATACTTATATTGAATTTTAGGATTCTACTTATAAACACACAATCTTTTTACAATGCAAAATATACACTCTAATCCCTAAACTGTAAAAATCGACGCTAATAATTACATTTTGGAAGACTGTAGAATATGAAAATAACAGTAGTGAAAAGTGCGAAGAATCGGCGACTAGATTGAAAACTGTAATTACAATTAGATTTTACGCATTACTGAAAGAGTAAATAGGTACAATTACACACACACACATACACGCACACACACACACACACACACACACACACACACACACACACACACACACACACACACACACACACACACACACACACACTGTGGCCCAGGACCTGCTGTCCCAGCTGGTCAGAGAGGAGAGAGCGGACGTAGCGATCATCAGCGAGGAGTTCCGGGACCTCGAGAAGTCGAACTGGGTAAGGGACGCCACTGGCAAGGCGGCCATCTGGGTATGTGGAAATATACACATCTCCAGAAAGATGGTCGCCCCCCTTCCCAGCTTCACCTGGGTGGAGGTGGCGGGGGTACGCATGTACAGCTGCTACTTCCCGCCCAGCGATTCCACCGAGGACTTTGCGAGATCTCTGGATGCAGTCGTCACCAGTGCTCGGTCCTCACGACTACCGGTCGCAATCGGTGGGGACTTTAATGCTTGGGCGACGGACTGGGGCAGCGCAAAGACCAACGCGCGTGGTCGCGCAGTTCTCGAGGCGTTCGCACTACTGGGGCTGGAGATCGCTAACACAGGGACAACCCCGACTTTCACCAAAGCCGGCAAGTCGTCCATAGTCGACCTCACCTTCGTCGATCCTAGATTGATGGGGGGAGGAGGACTCGGCTGGAAAGTTAGCGATCGTTACACGGGTAGTGACCACCAAGCACTCGTGTACCAGCTCCAGCTGACCAGCGGGAGGTCAAAGGGAGCAGGAAGAGGAGCAAGAGAGAGATGGGCACCAGCCACGTTTGATCGTGAGACGTTCCTCTGCTCCCTTGAGGGGGCAAAAGTGGAAGGAACCGCCGAAGAAAAAGCACGAGGCCTCACGAATGCCCTAACAGCGGCTTGCGATGCTTCTATGGCCGTGAAGTTTAACCCTCGCGGCCGCCCACCGATAATCTGGTGGAGTGAGGACATTGCAGAGAAAGAGACATGAGTGCCTGCGTGCCAGAAGGCTGCACCAAAGAGCGAGGGGAACACCGCGGTTCCAAGATCGTTCCGCAGAATACGAACAAAAGCGGAGGGATCTCAAGGTGGCCATCAAGGCTGCCAAGAGAAGGTGTTGGCGGGAGCTCTGTGAGGAGGTGGACCACGACCCCTGGGGCAGACCGTATAAAATGGTTATGAATAAGATCAACCCCGGGGGCGCTGTTGCACCCACCGACCCAGTTTTCCTGGACGAAGTCGTCCGCCACCTGTTTCCAGAACATCGGAAAAGGGCAGCAGAGACGGGCCTGATGGCCACCATTGGTGCAGCCGAGTCGCCAGACATTAGTGAAGCCGAGCTGAGGATGGCCGCTAAAGGTATTTCCGTACGTAAAGCCCCAGGGCCGGACGGAATACCTGGCCTGGCCGTCAAGACAGCGGCGATGAGTGCTCCGGGCTTGTTCCTGGACGCATTCAACGCATGCATAAGAGAAGGTTGCTTCCCGGCCCAGTGGAAGACGCAGAGGCTGGTACTCCTACCGAAGGGCAACAAACCCCCGGATGAGCCATCATCTTACCGCCCGCTCTGTCTACTGGATATAGTCGGGAAGCTTCTGGAGCGGGTGATCTGCGCCAGGCTCGCAGCGGCCATCGGTCGGGCCGGAGACCTCTCCGACAACCAGTTCGGCTTCCGAAAGGGTCGATCGACCATGGACGCTGTAGGCAGAGTTGTTGGTATAGCCACAAACGCCATCAATGCTGGTCGGAGTGCAAGGCGGATGTGTGCCATCATCACCTTGGACATCCGGAATGCCTTCAACTCTGCCAGATGGGACGACATCATGCTGTCCCTGCAGCACTTCCAAGTGCCACTCTATCTCAGGGAGGTCACCTCGAGTTACCTGACTGACCGTACTCTGCTCTACGACACCGACGACGGTGTGCACTCCCACAACATCACGGGAGGCGTGCCGCAGGGTTCGGTCATTGGGCCCCTATTCTGGAACGCTGTCTATGATGGCCTGCTCAGGCAGCAACTTCCGGGAGAGTGTCTCGATGGTGGCTTTCGCGGACGACGTGGCGCTAGTGGTGGTCGCAAAGAGTGTCGAAGAGATCGAATATCTCGGAGACGTCTCTATAGAAGTGGTCGCCACTTGGTTGAGAGACCACGGACTTAGTCTTGCGGCGGAAAAAAACGGAGGCGGTGCTCATCTCTCGTACAAAAAAGGAGAGGACCGCCACCTTCACGGTAGGTAAAGAACGGATACGGTCGGTGAAAACGTTGAAGTATTTAGGGGTCACACTAGACGCGCGGCTGTCGTTCAAACACCATCTCGCGAACGCAGGCTCAAAGGCGGCAAAGGTGGCCCGTGCGCTGGCGGGCGAAAAGAGATTTTTTAACAGGGTTTGATTCAAATTAAAAGGGGCGCGCTCGCGCTTCCGACGCAAGTATATATATGGGATGCGCGGTTAGCCTTATATTCAGCTAACTCGCTATGCGTATTTTTCCTTGTTTTTTATTCAATAAGGTTCCAATTCAAATTTTTCTTCAAAAAGCGTCCAATTCAACTTTTTATCCCAAATAGGTTCCAATTTAAATTATTTTTCAAAAAGCATCAATTCAAATATTTTTTCAAAATGTTTCCAATTCACTTATTTATTTTGTTACTCTAAAAAAATGTGAAAGCACCTTAATTTTCAAATAATTACGTTTGTGTTTTCAATTAACATATGTTTATATATTATCAAAAGTAATTATTTCTAGGATAATTATACATAACTATAATAATTATGTATACCGTGTGCCAAAGGCGTAAAAAAGCTTTGTAAGGCCGAAAGTGGATTTGTAATCATATGAGGTGAAAAAAGGTATACACAGGTAAATGAATATTGATTTTTTGGGTGATTCAGATTTAAGGGAGATGCGAATATATCTAATAAAGTGAACATTAATACTATTGTGAAGTAAGTTGGATTAATTTTTACATGGTTAACGCTGACTTACCCCTTAATTTCCTATTTATACTTACAAGCAGAGGCCACACCCTCTGGAAAACGGATTCTTACCAAACTCTAGGATATAATTTCTACTATAAAATCATGCAGAAAGCCGGAGTTTTAATGTCCAATGCCCATTTTTACGATTTTTTTACCGTAATCTCGCCGAAAAAACCGTTGAGTTTGATCGCTATAATTCGAAAACAATTGAAGATCTAAATTTAAACTGGATTTTAAAAGAAAGCTGAGATCAAGTAGATACGTTTCGAAAAAAAGAAGCTCTAAATATCTTAACATGGTCAAAAGTTATGGGAAAATAAGAATGTACGTAGGACTGGCAACTTAAAACTATAAACTTAAGACTAATACTTAAAACTAAAACTATAACTAAAGCTTAAGCAAAAATACTTAAGCTTCCTAAACCAATAAAAACAATGATAAAAATTTTAAGATTTTTAAGTATTTTAAGATTTTTTGCAAAAATATCATAGAAATGTGAATATCTTGTTTGCCATACTGAAATAAAAAACTAATGGAATACTAATTAATCAGCAATCACATACATTACTGGTTTGGTTAAAAAAATATGTTATTATATATATATATCTAATTATGTATATTCACTTAATATTAAATTACAGTAGAATAATGACTTGCGCATCCTAAAGATTCAACTACTCTCAAATCTGGAACAAATATTCTAAATATTACTACAAATTGTATTGAATTTTGATCATTTTTAAAAATTATTTAAAAAGTAACCCATAAAAAAGTAATTAATTCTAAATAATGTGATTTTGTTAATTATAGTAAAGATGTACAATTTAAGAATAATCACATGTAATTTCTACCATTAATTGTATACCTACCTGCATCAATGTTTTGCCTCACACATGCGAGTTATTCTAGTTTGATTTAGAAACTAATACCAGCTATACTATATATTATACAAAAACGACGAGTCGACGATTATCATTGTACGAGGCAAAACTTGTATTTTTGAGTCTTTACATTTTTTCTTTCAAATTGTAATCATTATACATTTAATATAAAAAATAGTGCAAAATATGCTTGATGATGCAATCCTCCTGACATTATGACAAAAATCATTGACATTTTTTCACTTACGACTTACTTATACCTCTTATGAAATGACGAATGTTATTAAAAAAAGAATTAAGCAATAAAAATTAATTTGAAAATTAAGGTGCTTTCACAATTTTTTAGAGGAACAAAATAAATAAGTAAATTGGAACGTTTTTTAGATAAAAAGTTGAATTGGACCCTCTTTGAAGAAAAATTTGAGTTGGAACATTATTGAGTAAAAAATTTGAATCGAACCCTATATGAACAAAAAAATTGAATTGGAACATTATTTCACTAAGGCAACGATTTATTCCTTTTTTATTTCAAAAAAAAGTAGTTTAAATATTTTTTTCCAAAATAAATTTGTATTCATTGATTATTTAAATACAAAATACTGAAATTTTGCCTATCTCTGCTCGTTAGTAATATGTAAAATAATAAGCTTTTTGTAAAACCAGTACGTTCTTGAACCTAGATCGAGGTAATTAATAATTCAAATTATATTCTCAGTTTTTGACTTATTCTAGTTGTACGAGGATAAATACATTCTGCATGGTTTAGATTGTGTGTGTACTCGCAGAAATTCGATGTAGTCATTTAATAAAATGAAAAATTATAATGTCCTGGCTGGTTATCAACATTACAGTTTCTTACGGACCTTTTTCATGTTATTATATTTATACTTATATTGAATTTTAGGATTCTACTTATAAACACACAATCTTTTTACAATGCAAAATATACACTCTAATCCCTAAACTGTAAAAATCGACGCTAATAATTACATTTTGGAAATATGAAAATAACAGTAGTGAAAAGTGCGAAGAATCGGCGACTAGATTGAAAACTGTAATTACAATTAGATTTTACGCATTACTGAAAGAGTAAATAGGTACAATTACACACACACATACACGCGCACACACACACACACCACACACACACACACACACACACACACACACACACACACAACACACACACACACCACACACACACACACACCACACACACACCACACACACACACCACACACACACACACCACACACACACACACACACACCACACACACACACACACACACACACACAACACACACACACACACACACACACACACGCACAAAGCGTAAGATAAGTGTTTTTCAGTTTTCCGAAAGAGTTAAATTCGATTTTTTCTCCTTTATTATATTTTACGCTTTTGAAACATATGTATATTATACATTTTGCACTTTCCTAAAGTGTAATTCTACCTATTTACTCTTTTAGTAATGCGTAATTCTTGTAATTACAGTTTTCAATCTAGTCGCCGATTCTTCGCACTTTTCACTACTGTAATTTTCATATTCTACAGTTTTCCAAAATGTAATTATTATATTTTCCACTGTATAAACTGTAATTTAGATATTTTATCAGTAGTAAAATGTAATTTTAGGTTTTTACACTTTTCGTAAATTGTAAAATCACCAATTTAAACATTCTAGCGTCGATTTTTACAGTTTAGGTTTTAGAGTGTACGCGTATACGCGCACAATAAATTGGAATAAATGAAAAACTGAGGATTTAATTTGAACAATCAATTATCTCTTATTTCTGTTGTGCGGAATACGTACAAAAATCAACTTTAGGCCTCGCTACATTCGGTCATCATTTCTAATTTTTGCGACAAAATATGTAGCTATTAAGAATTTTTGAATAAATTATTATAGATACTTTGGTATACAAATTAGAAATAAAGAACTAATTAAAAAATCTAATCCATCAAAGTTTTAATATGTGTCAACAGCTTCCTTTTGAACCTGATTACGTTCGATTTGGCCCAATAGTCGTCGAGCAAGCGATAAAATTCGGGAAATTGAGGTATCGAGTATAGGAATTAATTACAAGGCCTAAAAGCAATATTTTGAGGTCCAGCGGCCTGGAAATTGATGGTCTCATTAAATACTTCAACCTCAAATATTTTTATTTAAAAAAATAAAATTTTGACAGCGTAACAAAAATTAGCTTATTTTTTCGTTTTAACTCATACCTACCCCCTTAATGTTAGTAATAGGATTAAATTTCTATATAAGATGCTTATATGCACGTGATACCGTCCCTGCTGGAAATGTGAAGCTAAACAATAGGAATTAAAAGTAGTCAGTTAATAGGTTAAATGAAACGCTTTTTCCCACTGCGTTCGTCCATTTAATAGATTGCCGTAACCTTCAATGTAGTTAAAACTCCAAATTTTTAATCAAATTGGATCGTTTACTCGAATACTAATACTAATTTACTCTTAATTCTGCATTTAAACCAGTCATTTTAAAGTATCATTCAGATTTACAATATTTCCAATTTATTTTCCAAATCTATTTAAAGTGTCATTTAAATAGTTAGGAAATAGGTTCGGTGTCCATTTTATCAAATAATCCGATCTTTTATGGGTTGAAACAAGAACTTAAATGAACATATCGTAATGATTAGCTGTTTTGAATCTAAGAAATGGGCGAATTAAAGAGGAAAAAGCGTTTCATTTAACAGTGGTAACAACCTAGCAGAAGTAGCTATAAAATACGTTAATTTTGTTAATAACCTATTATTTGTCGATTTTTAATTTTTTGATTTCTAGCAAGGCGTAAACATATTCATTACAAAACATTATACATTAAATAACATTAAATAACTATCAAATATAAATTTGTAACATAATTTGTAACATATAAATATACAAGAAATTCACCGACACGGTGGCGGAGTGGCGGAGACGCACCTCGGCCGATCACGAAAGTTAAGCAGCACTGAATGCGGTTGGCACTTGGATGGGTGACACCATTCTGACCAACAGGGATGTACTGAATAAATTTATGGATACTCGCTCTTCATTTTCAGAACATATAAAATTTTTATGTTACAAATGTAGTATTCTCTTTTTTCGCAGTTTTGTATCTTATGGAAATATCACGTTGGCGAGGAGCATGTATAATAATATTACGTAAATAATTAGAATCCTTACAGAAAAAATTATTAAAATTATTTGTTTAAATACAACAAGAAACATAAAATATGGATACTTTTTCCATTTTACACTATTATCACGAGTCAGGAGTATAAGAATACACGAAATAACAATGTAAAAATTTACGAGTTCCTAAGAAAAGCTATTATATAGCTATTATATATATATATATATATATATATATATATATATATTAGTTGTCTTCCAAATGAGCTTAAATCGTTTAATCTAACAAAAAAAGTATTGTCGAATTTATCAGTGGTAATGAAAAACCGATGTTTATCAATATAAATTAATTAATTATACAGTAAATTAAATAATAATACATTTTGTACATATTTTTTAAAAATAATTTATGAAATATAAAATTTACTTCTGGGTATACCGATAATTCATATGCTTGGAATAACGGCATATTATGTATTAAGAAAAAAACCACTGTCAATGATTGGCACGTAGCTTGCTTAAATTAACATGTTGATTAGATATATAATATATATTACTCCAACATAGTATTATTTTATTATTTAAAACAAAATGTTATAACATTTCGAAAAAAAAAATAATGTATTTATGTATTCAAAAAAGTACACATCTATATGAAAAATGTAATAAAAAAATTATTAAAATATAAAAATAAAGGTCATTTCGTCAAATTTTTAATTAATATTATTCATAATCTTATGTTTCAAATATTTCAAGAATTTTTCTTGATTATACGAAAATTGTGTACAATCAAATTGAATTTTTCATCAACTGGCATAGAAAATTTTAGATAGCATCAATTAAAAATATAAAAATCTTTTTTTTTCTCTGCTTTAAATTTTTTAGGAATATTTTCGTCCAAAAATACTATAAATTTATTGTACTGAACACAAGATTATCAATGAATTGACAGCGTTTTTTGTTCATAAGAAGAACATTCTGTTCAATTAGATTGAATTTTTCGCAACTGACATTAAATACTTTTGATGGTATCAATTAAAAATATATAAATTTATTTTTTTTGCTTTTCTTTGGATTTTCTAAAAACATTTTCTTCCAAAAATATGGTTAGTTCCACATTAGACTACTTTAGAAGTAAATAAAATTTTAATAAAAGTTACATATAGATTTTGAAATTACAGCATAATGTTATTAATATGTTCTATTACCACGATTTTTGTCAACACACTTGAACAATTATTTTCAGAGACATAAGCAATCAAACATTTTGTACAAAAATATATAATGATTAATAACTTGGGTATTAATAAATACTATGAGCTGAAAAACAATAGGGATCGAACTACCAAAAAGACTATTCTTTCCTAAAATTTTAAGTGGATTAAATGCTTTTTATTCTTGAAAACGTTCGACATAAAAACCCCAACTTTTTCACATTTTAATTGTTTATATCAAAACTAATCAATATGATTGCTTCAAACAGTTTATGACATTTAGATGGTTTTTTTCATTATAAAATTTTTCAGCACATTTGACTACTTAATTTCTATATAAAATATTTAAAAACAATATAAATTAAAACAATTTGTACACAATTTGTAACAAGTATTACATTTGGTCCAATTAAAAAAAAAATTAATAATATTATCAAAATTTTCGAAAAATTAATTTTTGAAAAATCGAAAAATGTTTTTAAAACAAAATCTATTTGGGGGATAAATAACTAAATGCTTTCCCGGAGTTCGGAAAATAAAAAGCAAACTATATACGTAACCTGGGCGATGTTGACCGAGTATTTTCGAAAATACGGCGGTATACGTACATACACACATACTCAAGAATAGTCGGCGATTTGATAAAAATGAATTTACTATAAATATATGTATACTTTCAAGATTGTAAATCGATATCTTATTGATCTCGTGATTTATTCATGTTTTAAAGTGTGTTTTTAATTATGTATTTTGTAATAACTAAAAAATTAATTTCAAAATGAAAATATTTGTGTAATACTGACATACCTATATCACTTAAATTAGTATTTATTTTCCCTAGTTTACCGAAATGAACTTCAGATTCATATTCGGGGTTCCAACAAACAGCTAGAAGTAAGTATACTCGCCGTTTTTTAATTAAAAAATATTTAACTGATGCTAAATTCAAAATTTAATTGCGAGAGTGGTTCTCATTGAAACATTAAAGATAATATTTGAACTGGAGAATCGACCTCTTTGCCAACCGAATTTCGAGTTGACCTGCATATTTTTTCAAATAAATTTTAAGTCGTTAACTTCTTTTCCAATCGAATTTTTATTGATTGTCTTAATTTCCAACACTTACCAAATTTTGAGTCGTCTCATTTTCCTACTAAATTTTGAATTGGCGACCTATTGTTCGGTGGCGACGGTGATTATTATCACGATTTGCTGTTCATCACTTGAAATATCTCACCGTTTGCAGATAGATATACCAATGAACTATGCATACAAACATTATTATACTAAATTAATCGAATGTAATCTTTCATTCCTAGTAGAATTCAGAATATAAGAAATAGCTGGAAAATTAATAAATGGATAGCGAAATTGGTTAGGTATTGACTCCTGATGAAACGCTTTTTCGCCCAATTTCTTGCACATTTATTGGAATGAGCATAACGACCAAACATAAAGTATTAATTTCTGGGTAATGTTCTAAACAAAATGCGAAGGATGTTGTGAAATTTGATCCCTTTTACCATTTCCGATCGAGTCCGACGATTGTTTGCGTCGTACACACTCATTTTCAAGATATTTTAACTTTTATAAATTAATCACTTTACAAGTCTTGTCTTTTGGTTGATAAATAAATATATACATTCTCTTTGATTAAAAACATAAAAAAATATTTTAAATAAAATAGTTTACTATATGTATATTATATACAGGCAACAATATATCCTGTCGACAAAGTATACAATTAAATTTATACGCATCTTTTGGAGTTGAAAAGAATTTAACGCGTCGCGTACGAAGAATACGATGCGTCACAATGTCTATCACAATTTAACGAAAAGTTAAAAAATTGAAAATATCGCATCCCGTACAAAAAATCTATATGCATGCATAGGTATGTTAGCGTATAGAAAACTTAACGAAAATTTGTGCATGAATTGCAAGTAAGTATACATATAGAATATAAAAAAGCCAAAACGATCACGCGAAAAATTTGATGTATACATTCCCGGAAAAGGTTGAAAATGAAGAAAAAGAGAACCAAGAGTAACAGTCCTTCCTTGTGGAGACTGCAGGAAAGTTCCTGACGGGACCTAGGGAGCCGATTCCGTGCGTTAATCAACTAATGGCCGGTACACTCACACTTACACACACATATATATATATATAGAATATACCCCACGTGTAATCCAAGGTACTCGTTCGTTAGACACCTCGCGCTCCATTTAATTACGTTAGTGGTTCGCTATTTTACACACGCACAGGGAAAATCGAACGCGCACGCGGGTGGACGCGACGAAAACGAAAGAAGAAATGAATATAGTAGATGGAAGTGCGTGCGCGAATGTATATATATATATACACACACACGTATACAGAAGCGATTTAATTAACCAGCATGTATACGCAATGCGGTGCATTACGGTTTGCGCGTGCGTGTCAGTGTGTCATCTCTCTGTATGTACGCGCACGACCTCTTATATACCTACTATTAATTAAACCAATATGATTTTTATTTTGTTATATATATACACGTATGTACATTTTCCAAAATATAGTTTTCTTCATATACTTGTGTATTCCATTCTTATAATTTTTCTTCTTGTTTTATGCAGTATATCGATTATCGACCGAAAATTTCACTTGTTGCTCTCAACCTAACCGCCAACGTTTCTATATATATATATATAAATACGACTAAATTATGTGTCTATATATATATACGCGTGTCACTCGTATATAATTACTTGAATTTATACAAAGTTCACAGTCGTTATATTTTGTGTATGTGCACTAAACCATTAACTGTACCCCACGTTACGCGAAAAATAATTTATCGTCGTTTTAAATTTATGTGTATGTACGTATACAAGCACATATGGTACATATGGTACATATATATATATATTATATTTTTGAATTTCACTTTTTCACCGCGGTGCGCAACTTTAATTTTGTGTATATATATAATAAATGCGAGCGAGCGAACTTCTCGTATACGGTACCGCGTATATATATATACTCGCGATAGTAAATTTGAAATACACATATATACACCGATATCCACACATCTACACATTTATTACTTGCATCTCGGTGAAATAGGGAAAGGTATATAACTTTCGAATCGCTTCTTCTTCTTTATTTCGAGCCATCAAACGTATTTTATCGAGTGAAATTGAAAACTCGGCGAGGATGTTGTCTCGAGTTTTCCCTTTTTTTACATTAAAATAACATTGATTCGATGTTCATATATATATACGTACACATATATGCATTTATTTATACACACTCGATCGTCAAATATTACCAATTCTCTTGCTTTGGGTTTGTATATACCTATATATATAAAAACGAACTAATTAGTTATTTTATACATATAAAACATATTTAGGAATAATTTACAATTTTGTTGCACGCATTGTATTCACGCATTGATTGAAAAAAGGACGATACTTTGTTCTTGAATAATATATATATATATACGTCGCTGATTAGCCCTGGCAGCATAAATAGAGCGACGTTAAATAACAAAAAAACATATATATATATATATATATATACCTCTTATGACTACTCTAAGATTATTAATTTATATAAGACTAATCTGACAACACGTGATTTTATTGCTAAAATTAGTGTTTTTTTACTTTACATTAAAAAATCCATTGTCCCTCGACACCAATGATCCCTTAACCATGTGCGTAAAAAACAAAAAGCGATTCATCAAATTCATCAATATAATTAATTATTATACTATAAATGTATATATCGGTTAGTAATAATAACCACTGCAATTAAACATAAAAAAATATTTAAAATCCGAGTTGTTACATAGAACCCATATTGTTTCAAAATTTCAATCGCAATTGCTAAAATACCATTTGTTTTTAATTTATTTTTTCATATATATATTTTTTTTTATCTCTCCGTAACTGTAATCTGTATACACTTTTATAGTCGTTAATATAAATCAGTAAATCAATCAACAAATAATAAATTTGAGATGAATTTTCTTTAAAATATTTCACATATCAACGGAAACTTATTCAAGATATTGTATATTTATTTACAAATACGTTAAATAAATATTGAAACGATGCTTTCTATATATAAAGAAAAATAAATTTCACTGTGTGTTGATCACCGCCGTCTCAATTTTTTTCTCTGCAAAAACATTGTTCAATAAATAATTTGATATCTTAAAAAAGTGTGTAGTTTATACTTCGATCCAGTAGTCACAAATAAGATACAAATATGAGATAATTATTGTAACAGTACAGAGGGCGTTAGAGTTACGGGGATCACCAATTTAGACATCTCAATCGAATAGGAGTTCTTCTTGAATACCGAATTAGTTAAACGCGATGACCAACATATATACTTATGGTATAAAATTCAATTTATCTTCCGGGTGAAAAATTCCTCCAATCGAATAAAATTTTAACGCTATATGATTTATCGAAGCACGCCGATACTCCTCGTCACCTTGTGTTAAATGTATACTAAAAATTCGCACAATTTTCAACAAATGCAGGTACAAATTTTATTTTATAAAGTATATTAATAAAATTATTTTATACAATCACGCTCACAATATATAACCTATACAATAGACAATTCGCTCGGGCGTAATAAATAAATAACAAAATACGAAATTTAAAAAACGCATCGAAATTATTTCACACATATATATATATATATGATATAAAAAATAAATATAACACGTACGTAGATATATATAATTAACAGAATTATACACAGAAAAGGTAGAGTTTAAACGTTACTACGTACACATATAGATAAAAGATATAATAACATGACAACAACAATGATAATAAAAGGACGTCGTTAAAGTTCGTCGCGTACACTGGACGTCTATACACACACACACATATATATATATATATACAGTTATTCTCCGAAATAAGATTGGGTTATCCGGAGGAAAGGGGCTTGAAAAAGGCAAGGTATATGCAGGTTATGTATATACGAGAGCGCGTGTCCATTATAACGCGTTAACCTCGTCGCATTAGATTAATTAACGTTGCGCGTGAGTGCAACAGGCCGAGTAATTTACCCCTACCCCGCTCCCTCCCTCTCTCCCTCTCTCTCTCTCTCTCTCTTGGTAGTTCACCCACTATTATACACACACACACGCACACGCACACACATGTAAATTCACCCGTTGCGTCATTTATACTCGCCCACTATCCAAATATCCTTTCACCGGTTTTAGGTATATTATTCCTTCCTTTAAATTCAAATTTTGCACGTATTCGCGCCTCTTTTTATACTATATATTACTTATTTTATTATTCATCGATGCATCGCTACAATCGAATTAATAATACTGTTTTTATAGATTTATTTAAGTTACAATTTATCGATGAATGGATTTTGTTTTTAATTTTACTCGTGTTAGAACTATATACCTGTTGAGAACGACCTCTTTTAAAGCGATTTTTATGTTTAATCGAATCGAATTTGGAGTCGTATACCTTCGCAAAAATATCGTCTTCGACGTACAACGTGCGCGCCAGATCTATATATATCGATGCGTAGAAATTTGAATAATTACGATTTTATACAAAAAAAACGCAACATTTTGTTAGACGGTCGAACGTCTGGCGAATTTATATAAGATATCAATAAAATTATATGTATATGCTTTTAGTTACAACAGCTCGGTGTTATTCTAATGCACGTCTATAATAATAATTTATATAGAATCGCCATTATAGTCAAAATTGTAAATATCGATATAACATTTTTTATATATTCCAATATACTGTTAGCGATCTTACACGTATATTTTATATAAAGAATAAAATAAAATTGTTCGAATAACTCAAATAAAAGTTTGACAATTATTGTTCTATCTTAACACTCCTGAGGTAAATAGACATCGTGCCTTGAAAAGTATACGGTAATTGACTGCGCCACAATAGAGAAACCAAATTTCTCCTTGTTTAAACTTTCCAGGCGAAAAACGTTTACACGAGGTCAAATTTATATATTCACTCCCTTGTGTGAGAAAAAAATGTATACCAATTTTTAAAAGAAACTATTATCATTTTATATAAAATTGTTTTATAGAAAATATTAATAAATCTGCAATAACACCTTTTACCTATATATATAATCTAGTAATTTTTATACATGATGATTGTATGTCTTTTAATTTTTTAATAACATTATAATTTTAACTATACTACTTTTTCCTCCGTGTAGCGTTTAAACGTGTACTTATATCATATCATAGTTTTTAAAGGGGTTACGACTGTATACAATCCATATCAAGAAGTTAATTTGATTATTTATTCAGTTGCTTTTACTGTAAATGTTCTATAATTCTGTAAAATATACTGTTTTGTAGTAAATAATGGTATTACGATTCAGAAAATCTTGATGAAATATTTTGAATAACGTTAATACACTGAGAGAAAAGAATGCTTGAGACAAATAAATGACGTTTCTTAACTGTTAAGATCTGATGACTTAAATATGGGCAAATGAATCAAAAGGCGCGATAGCGCCTGACGCAAGTATAGCGCGAGAGCCATTATAGACAGCTAATTTAACCCCTCAGATTTTGTATTCATTATTTTGATTATTACATTAATAATATATGTATATTTCTTTACAGTTAAGTATTATTTCAATCAGTTCTTAACAGTTAAACTTGAATTCGTTTCTATTAACGTAAAATCTTAACAGTTAAAAACTGAGCGTTAATACTTAAGAAATATCATTTTATGACAAGTCAATGTCAATTTATAGCAACAAATGCACGATTACTTTCTCATAAATATTTCTTTTTCTGAGTGTAACGTTAATTTCAAACTTTGAACGTCTAATACTTCCCAGGTAGCACTGTCCGTCTCGGAGACGTTTTTAAAACGTTATTAAGAGTTTTAAGCGTTTTAAAAACGTCTAGAAACGACTTTAAGATGTTTTGTGCTGACTGGGCTTTAAATCGAATACCGCTTGCCTTTTGGAGTTTTATCTATCTTATTTTACATACCACATTGAATAACATATTAGTATTTTTCAAAAATCCATAGAAAATTGTTAAAGATTTTTAAAAAATGTCAGTTTTAACAGGCAGCTACCATAAGGAGCCTATACGTATAGGTACTTAACTATATTTATATGAATTTTTTTCCGAAAAATAAATACCGCTTAGCTATCTGAAATTTTAACATGATATTAACTAAATTAACTATAAAATATACCTATGAGAATTTTTGAACCGAATTTTGTAGGAAATCGAATATTGTCATAACCCCCTTAATATACATTGTCACGTGTTTCACGGGCGCTCTCATTTATCAGACTGTTTCCACACACAAACATGTACCTCCATTGCTTTGCAAACTTAAGAACTTAAATTCCTGACTTTTAATATTATTTGTAAATAAATAAAACGATCGAATGGATCTGGGAAAGTCGCAAACCATACTTTGGCGAAGGCACGAAACGATTATAGTTTCAGTCATTTCTAACAACATCACTGCACATCTCATTTGCACATTACATATAAAATTCTATAGGTATACGTAGTATGAAGCTAAGGTATAACAATAACGATATATACAAAAGTATGTACAATAGGTATAAACGAAAGAAATAAAAAAAAAAGAGTGAATGATAAGATAGTTGGGTCATCCGTCGATATCATTAGCAATCGTGTCCTTGATCCACTCGGAGTAGTACTGAATTTTGGTGTAAACGTCCGGGAAACCAGGTCGAGCGCATCCTGACCCAAAAGAGGTGACGCCGACCAGCTGCCACGCGCCGTCCGATCTCCGACACTGCAGCGGACCACCCGAGTCACCCTGTGGACGATACGTCAACGTCAACCTCAACACCCATATCTTCGGTGATCTTTGGTGTGTATATATGTACTTACGACGCAGCTACCGGAAGATCCGTCGGTGTTACCGGCGCACAGGTGTCCTTCGCGTATGGGTACGGATTTCCCGTAAGCACGGAGACACTCTTTCAGCTCGAGAAGGGGAACGTTCGCCTCGAGGAGAGCGGTTGACAAGGAGGGTGATGGTCCCGATCTACCCCATCCCGATGTCACGCACTGCAAACCCGCGCGTGGCTCTTCTTCCTCGCTCGGCAGGCAAATCGTTCGCACCACTTTTGATAGCGGCGCGGGCCTCGCTAGTTTCATTAGTGCTGTAACCAGTATTATTAGTATTTTACAATCATTTACGACAATATATACTTATACATCACCTACGTGTTTATCTCTATGCATATATCTATGCACTGAGAAATATGCTATAATAAAATTTTCAACGTTTTTAATAAAAATTACTATGTTTTACAATAATCGGTGGATATATTTGCATTATGAAAGGTTTTATAATATTTTAAATAAACATTATTATTAGCATAATAAAAAGTACCAAAAGATTAAGCAAAATTTATCAATTGAGTTTTATAAAAATTACTATGTTATATAGCAAAAATCATGAAATAACAAAATTATAATTTAGTGAACGAAATTTACTAGGTAACATAGTAATTTTTATTACGCAATATAGCAAAATTTGTTACTTTCACAATACTTGATATATTTTTGTGTAAATGATAATTATTACATAATAAACAATATCTGAATATGTTTTTACTATGTAATGTAGTAAAATTTCTTATTAAAAATAATTAAATTTGTCATGTCAATAATAAAATTGGTACATAGGGAAAATACACCATCTCTACATAACCTCAAGAATTTCAGTATAAGTTTATTCTCATTAATTGCGGATAAATAAATTTCTTTTTTTACATTATCTTTACGGGGTAATGTTCAATCATTAAAAAATATTAATAAATGTAGTATCGCAACAAATAAATGTAATAAACAAAATATACAAGTTTTTGTGAATCACAAAAATATATATGAGGGTGATTCGAATCAACCGTAATAAAATTATCCGGTGGCGCAGGCGGTAAGGTGCGGGACTTCTACTCGGAGGGTCGTCGATTCGAATCTCCATCTCGGACTTCGGTTTTTTTTCTGATGATTTTCATAAATATTATTTATATGTATTTCAAATTGTAAATATAAAGTATAAAATAATAATAAAATAAATGTACCTATAACGGACGTTAAAATGTAAACAGATGAAAGTAGAAATTGTTTTCTAATAAAATTTGCTATGTCAACATAGTAAAATTTGTACATTTCAAATTTACTACAAAACATAGCAATTTTTATTAAAAGTACAATATGTCCACCGGTTACTATGTTTTATAGTAATTTTTATTACGCAATATAGCAAAATTTGTTACTTTCACAATACTTGATATATTTTTGTGTAAATGATAATTATTACATAATAAACAATATCTGAATATGTTTTTACTATGTAATGTAGTAAAATTTCTTATTAAAAATAATTAAATTTGTCATGTCAATAATAAAATTGGTACATAGGGAAAATACACCATCTCTACATAACCTCAAGAATTTCAGTATAAGTTTATTCTCATTAATTGCGGATAAATAAATTTCTTTTTTTACATTATCTTTACGGGGTAATGTTCAATCATTAAAAAATATTAATAAATGTAGTATCGCAACAAATAAATGTAATAAACAAAATATACAAGTTTTTGTGAATCACAAAAATATATGAGGGTGATTCGAATCAACCGTAATAAAATTATCCGGTGGCGCAGGCGGTAAGGTGCGGGACTTCTACTCGGAGGGTCGTCGATTCGAATCTCCATCTCGGACTTCGGTTTTTTTTCTGATGATTTTCATAAATATTATTTATATGTATTTCAAATTGTAAATATAAAGTATAAAATAATAATAAAATAAATGTACCTATAACGGACGTTAAAATGTAAACAGATGAAAGTAGAATTGTTTTCTAATAAAATTTGCTATGTCAACATAGTAAAATTTGTACATTTCAAATTTACTACAAAACATAGCAATTTTTATTAAAAGTACAATATGTCCACCGGTTACTATGTTTTATAGTAATTTTTATTAGAATTTTTAATAATATTTATTACACATTTTTTCTCAGTGTGCGTATGCCTAACTAATAGTTTTTTTTTCCTTTCACCAAAAATATATGAGGGTGATTCGAATCAACCGTAATAAAATTATCCGGTGGCGCAGGCGGTAAGGTGCGGGACTTCTACTCGGAGGGTCGTCGATTCGAATCTCCATCTCGGACTTCGGTTTTTTTTCTGATGATTTTCATAAATATTATTTATATGTATTTCAAATTGTAAATATAAAGTATAAAATAATAATAAAATAAATATTGAATACATGAAAGTTAGTTCGCAAAAGACCGATAAATTATGTTTTCAAGAACCATCCCTTATATACCAACAAATATTAAATAAACCCTAAAGGGCGCAAAAACTTGGCATTTTGGTAACGAATCGAGGAGGTTCTCGAAAACGCAATGGTATTTTTGTCACTTTTTTATATATATATCTGACGATTGAGTCTTTGAACTCCCTTGAATCTTTGAGGTATATTTCAATCCTTTGTACCTTTTATCAACGTAAAATATCACGATTCACGATTCACAAGACATAATTAAAAGAGATTAATTCTTCTGGGTTAGAATTTATAATCTCAAAGTCAATGTTACATAAACTACATGTCAATATTCAACTTGAAAAAAGTGCAAGTGCGCCACCTTTGATTTTTTCATCCAAAAGTCTAAAAGAAAGCTTGGAGCAATACCTTTCAAATGGTCTGTAGCATTTTTATGGCCTCCAATTCTGTAAAAAGTTATGACAATTTAAAGAAAAACAAAAAATTTTCAAAAATTAGCATGGTAATTCCCATTTAAATTTTTTAAAAAATTTCGTGTCTTTTAAATTATTATAACTTTTTACAGAATTGAAGGTCATAAAAATGCTAAAAACCATTTGAAAGGTATTGCTCCAAGCTTTCTTTTAGACTTTTGGATAAAAAAATCAATTGTGGCGCGCTTACACTTTTTTCAAGTTGAATATTAAGATGTAGTTTATGTAACATTGATTTTGAGATTATAAATTCTAACCCAGAAGGATAAATTCTAGACATAATTAGCAACGAATGTTACATATAATGTTCTATAGTAAAAGTTGATAGATTTTGGGTTAAATAGCGATGAACCCAGCTGGTGTTGAAAAAACTGGGAAAAAGTCACTTTTTGAGGTTAGAATAACTTTTGAGCAAATAGATTCCAGTAATTAAAAGTTTTTTTCTGTATTCTGTAAAACATTTGCAATGTGTACCCAAAATTTGGTGAATTTTAAAATTTTGGTCGGACCACTTCACGTGGAATATCCCAAATATATATGGGTGGTTCTCTGTGACATCGAAGATGAAAAAAATAAATATTGCTATAACTGTGGGAATATGTTTTAGAGGTAGGTATCCAGTAGTTCTCCTGAATTTTTTCAGATTTTTTCTGGGCCATTATTTTAAGTTACAGAGAGTCAAAGTCGACATTTTAGCACTTTTTTGCATTATATGCCCATTTTCATGAATTTTTAGCTCCCAGGGGATGCATTTTTCACTAAAAACATAAGTATGACTTTTTTTGTAAAATTTTCCGAACTTTTGGTTAAAAATACTTTTAAAGACATAAATGTATGCTGTCACACTCTTGTAAGCCATTTAAACCTTAAATAGTGAAAATCAGCAATTCTGCTCCGGACTCTGGTAACCTAATACTGTCTAAAAGATGTCTTTTTATAGTCAGAAACTGCCTAAAAATTTCCAGAGTGGGTCTAAATCATTAAGATCACTTATGGTCAAAATATCCGGGAAAAGTGCCCGAAATATTAATAGAAATGTATATTTGTTGCCTTATAACGATGAATCTATTAGCATGATCATTGCCAAAAATATTTGTGCACTTACCTTGGAGTGGTAGAAAAGTATCTCCACCTGTTTCAGTATCCATCTAATCCCCTGTAAGCTGCTAAAAATACAAATATTATTATACAAATGTAAAAAATTAATTTTTAAACATTTATAATGCTGGATTTTTAGTTTTAAATCCCTTACAAGAATTATAATACTAATCTGAAGGATTACTATAAAAGTATCAACATTATTATTATTATTATTCAGCAATACATTTTTTAGATTTCACAAACTTGTCACTGTCACGTTATCATATTATTCATTATAATTATATATCCGATTTATTTATATATCTTTTGTATTAAATACGTATATTCAGTTATTGTAATAATGATGTTTATATATTTATAGTAATCCTTCAGATTAGTATTATAATTCTTGTAAGGGATGTAAAACTAAAAATTCAGCATTATAAATGTTTAAAAATTAATTTTTTACATTTGTATAATAATATTTGTATTTTTAGCAGCTTACAGGGGATTAGATGGATACTGAAACAGGTGGAGATACTTTTCTACCACTCCAAGGTAAGTGCACAAATATTTTTGGCAATGATCATGCTAATAGATTCATCGTTATAAGGCAACAAATATACATTTCTATTAATATTTCGGGCACTTTTCCCGGATATTTTGACCATAAGTGATCTTAATGATTTAGACCCACTCTGGAAATTTTTAGGCAGTTTCTGACTATAAAAAGACATCTTTTAGACAGTATTAGGTTACCAGAGTCCGGAGCAGAATTGCTGATTTTCACTATTTAAGGTTTAAATGGCTTACAAGAGTGTGACAGCATACATTTATGTCTTTAAAAGTATTTTTAACCAAAAGTTCGGAAAATTTTACAAAAAAAGTCATACTTATGTTTTTAGTGAAAAATGCATCCCCTGGGAGCTAAAAATTCATGAAAATGGGCATATAATGCAAAAAAGTGCTAAAATGTCGACTTTGACTCTCTGTAACTTAAAATAATGGCCCAGAAAAAATCTGAAAAAATTCAGGAGAACTACTGGATACCTCTAAAACATATTCCCACAGTTATAGCAATATTTATTTTTTTCATCTTCGATGTCACAGAGAACCACCCATATATATATATATATATAACCTTCTCTTTTAAAAGGTTGATTAAAATATATATATATATTTTAATCGGCCTTTTAAAAGAGAAGGTTAAGACCGGCAATGGCTCGATCGGATAGGGCGTCGGGCTCGTAACTTGGAGGTTCCACTTTCGATTCCCGACCCCGGTTGATTGATACAAGCACCATTGGGTAATGTATTTTCAACAAGTGTTTTCTTAACAAAGACATCGTATAACCTCCGTCGCTGATTAACACCAGTTTGTGATCATAAAAAGAGCGACGTTAAAATAAATAAAATAAATATTGAATACATGAAAGTTAGTTCGCAAAAGACCGATTAAATTATGTTTTCAAGAACCATCCCTTATATACCAACTAATATTAAATATACCCTAAAGGGGCGCAAAAACTTGGCAATGGTATTTTTGTCACTTTTATATATATATATATCTGACGATTGAGTCTTTGAACTACCTTGAATCTTTGAGGTATATTTCAATCCTTTGTACCTTTTATCAACGTAAAATATCACGATTCACGATTCACAAGACATAATTAAAAGAGATTAATTTAAAAGAGATAAAAGACATCATTATCCTTCTTTAAGAGGGTGCTAAAGTCAACTTCTCTATATGTGCTTTATTATTTACCGACCTAAACAAACAATTGATTTGTATAATTAATGATAGTACACGACAAAAGTATGACAAAACGCATCTTTGTTTGCAGAATAATGCAGATCTCTATATAGGCAAAATATTAGACTAAAATGCAATTGTATTTTCAATTCAATTCCTCACCAAAAATATGAAGCGAGTGTAACGTAATTTACATTTTTAGTACGGGATTTAATATAGAATACGCGATTGTATTTTAGAGTTTAATGAAAGTTCGCAGAAGTATCTTAACCCATTATATTAACCCATTAACGTCCAAATGAACAAAATTTTTTTTTCGAGTTTCTTAGTTGTTATTTGATGCGTAAATCGTAGCGTATTATAATACTGACTTTTTTCTATATAGTTTTACATATATATTCTTTCAAATTAGTAGAAATCGTATTCCATTAAATAGGTAATAAATAGATATTCTAAATAGAATGGTCGAAAAATGGGTGAAAAATAGGCGAAAAATGTGCCCATTTTTATCCTCCCGGTGAAACGCTTTTTCTTTCAATTTTTAACCATGAAATAGACTAAAATATAACTTATATTCTGTTTTGAGCTAATTTTCAGCTTATAAACATAGATCAAATTTGAGTCTATGCTATTAAATGTCTATTAAACACGGACAAGTGAAAAATATAATAAAATCACATTTATTTTCGTAAATACTGGAAATATAACAGAAATTAGTTGAAAATCACACGAAAACGTTAAAAACTCATCCGAAACTATAGGAATTTTGAAGTTTACTCTTTCCGGAAAGCTGGAAAGATTATTCGAATGTCTTGAGGTTATGGTCATTCTATTAAGTGTTGAAAAAATGGGTGAAAAAGCGTTTCATCACAAGGTATTTAATACCAATGTTTAATTTCTAGTTCTTAGATTCAAATTTCTACTAGGATACCGTCGGGAAAATAGAGCTATTTTATACAAAATACGCCTTCAATTTGTCCGTAAAACTGACTAAAGTATACATCTTTATACCATTTTATACGTGGGAAAACTTAATTTCGCTTTGGAGCACTTTTAACTGTAAAAAATGATATAATTTTTCAAATGTAAAAAACTCCTGAAGATTAAATTTCGTATTTTAATTAATTTTTTTCTAAAATAAAACAATGCATATATATCATTTGGATAGTACAATCATTGGTGGACAAAATAGTTATACTTATTTGACTGTATTTTTTACTTTTTATTTTAACATAGGTACGAAAATTGGTTTCAATGAAAATGTATGAAATAATAGCTAATTTTAGATAGATGTAGCTTTATCATCTACGCACAGGAAGATTTCTCGATCTTGGTGAATAAACCACACATTTAATTAGATGACGATGTGTCGATGACTTTTCGTCGCTCTCTTCAGGCTATACTACTTGTCAATGTATTGAACGTTGCCCCATCAACAGCTCTATAAAGTAGCATTAAGCATTAATTAAAAAATTGAATTGACAGCGGTTTTTGTTCATAATAAGAAAATTCTGTTCAATTAGATTAAATTTTTCGCAACTGACATGAAATACATGGTATCAATTAAAAATATAAAATATTACACTTTTTTGCTTTTCTTTGGATTTTCTGAAAACATTCGATTCCAAAAATATGGTTAGTTTCACATTAGACTACTTTAGAAGTAAACAAAATTTTAATAAAAATTACCTTTTAGCTTATACTTTTTTTAAACTAATCTATGAACGATTTTGAAATTTTTACAGCATAATATTATTATTATTATGTTCTATTTCCACGAATTTCGACACGATTTTTTCAACATACTTGAACAATTATTTTCAGAGATATGAGCAGCAATCAAACATTTTGTACAAAAATATATAATGATTAATAACTTGGGTATTAATAAATACTATGAGCTGAAAAACAATAGGGATCAAACTACCAAAAAGACTATTCTTTCCTAAAATTTTAAGTGGATTAAATGCTTTTTATTCCTGAAAACGTTCGACGTAAAAAACCCAATTTTTTCACATTTTAATTTTTTTAATAAAAACTAATCGATATAATTACTTGAAATTTTTACAGTTTATGACCATTATAAGGTTCCTTCATCATAAATTTTTATACTTGTACTTGACTGATTGATTTCCAAAATATAAAAAATTTTTTCTAAATATTTTTTCTAATATAAATATCATTTTTTTTAAATAACCAAAAAAAATTAATAGAGATAATTTGTCAATCCAAAATCGAGCAGATAGATTTTTTTAAACTCTATAAAGTATATTTAGTTCAATTAAAAGAAATAAATAATATTATCAAACTTTTTAAAAAATTAACCTTCAAATGGTAAATTTCTACGTAGGGTGACTTTCAATTGAATATTCTTAAAATATTGAAACATTCAAAAAACACATATAGATAGGAATTTTAATTTTTAATTTTCTTAATCAATATTTAATACTGGAACGCATCGATATTTTTTGATGAAATTTAGGTGAGTGTTATAGACAATGCTCAAGCGAAAGAGGACAACAATGTCTTGGTTTTCCCTATAATGGCCATAATATATTTATTTAAAAAAAAGTGTACAATAAATTTCATCGTTTAATCATTTAATTTACAGGATCGATAACGATTAAGTGTAAATGACGTTGAAACCAATAAATAATACAAATATTTTTTAACACGATGAAGAAAATTAATTATGCTGTATAGGTATGCAGTCAGATTATAGGTTTACAGCAGTTAACTGTTTAATCGGCGTAAACGTATTCATTACAAAACATTATACATTAAATAACATTAAATAACTATCAAATATAAATTTGTAACATAATTTGTAACATATAAATATACAAGTAATTCACCGACACGGTGGCGGAGTGGCGGAGACGCACCTCGGCCGATCACGAAAGTTAAGCAGCACTGAATGCGGTTGGCACTTGGATGGGTGACACCATTCTTGTGCAGCTTTCGGGATCGGTTAGGTGTTTTTCCACACTTCACAACGTGAGCGGGAGGTGACCTCAACATCTAAACAGAATGTTTCAATACACCGGCCGTCTCGGGGAAGGTTTTCCTACGAGGTTTTCCCTTCCTCACGGGCATAACCCCGGGCGAATGCGAGACGGTGGGCACCGGGATGGGAAAAATTGGAATGTTTTCACCCCTACACATAGGTGGTAGGGGTGTCCCTGTAAAAACCCGTTTAATGGGTATGCGGGGTGATGAGCAAAGAGAATAGAATACAAGTAATTCATACATTAAATTATACAGTTAAAAGAAAAAAATAAGCTTTTGCCAGAAAAAAAAGTAATATAAATGTATTTGGTTAATTATTTAAAATACATTATAATCTATAAAACATCTATAAAACACCACCAAATCTTCAAAACACAATTCAATTAATTTAAATTTGACAGAGTGATAAGTATAGATTCAGTCAATGTAAATAGAAAATATTATACTAATAATATAAAATATAATAAAATATTATGCTAATAACAGATACTATTATTTTGAACGAACAGTCTATAGTTTATTATCGAAAAAAAAACGGTTTGTAGCGATGTTGCATTTTTACAAATAATTTACAAATTTTTTCAAATTTTCTTTTTTTATAAATAAATCATCGAAATTTGTATGCTGATTCATTAAAAATCAATTACTTCGTAAAACTCACTCACAGTACCCGTGATATTTTTCAGAATTGTTAGCGCTAATAAATTTTTTAATTTTTATAAGTCTATAAGGTTTTTGCAATTTGGGTATCAAATCTCCTTAAACGACTAACTCTTTTTAATTATAGTTACTGCGCGTTTACAAACTTTTACCACGATTTTTTTGAAATGTTATATTTAAATAGTTGTATCGTAATTATTAAATTCACATTTTTTAAGTTACTACCATACGTTTTCAAAAATATTTGAAAGTTACCGGGAACTGATTTGATTGGTTGTTCTTTTCTCCCCAACTGTGTGTGACAGTTGACAATGAATATTAGGGTGATTGACAGAAGTGGGGTATAGGTACTTTTTCGTTATTGAGAACACTGCGATCAAATTCTCGGAATTTAGAATGTATTTTCAATTCGCGCACGCGTTGACGCACACTCGATTATGTGTTTATATACCTTTGATATTTTTTTATTAATAATTTAGTACACTTATCTTAAATCTTAGTGATTACTTTATTATTTATTTTTATTTTCATTTTTCAATACATAGTAAAACGTTACGTCGATTATGAGCGATCACGAACAAACGAGTACGAACGTTGCATTGGATGAGAAGTCAAATACCCGAAAAAACGAAAGAAGAAAAGAATTAAATTCAACAGATAAATCTCACAAATATAAATTAAAAATCAAATGGAAACCGTCGTTTTCTACGCAAAGGAAGAATAAGAAATTACGCATCAGTGATAAAG
The DNA here is from genome assembly GCA_026168455.1 of Theocolax elegans. Taxonomy (NCBI): domain Eukaryota; kingdom Metazoa; phylum Arthropoda; class Insecta; order Hymenoptera; family Cerocephalidae; genus Theocolax; species Theocolax elegans. Next base: position 58,087,812 of record CM047431.1, read on the forward strand.
CGACTAATGATAACAATGAAAATGTAGTTAATCAACAACTAATCCAAGTGAATAATGTAAATAATGTTTCGTTTGATGGTACAGTTAAGAAAAGAAGATCAAAAAGTTTAGAGAATAATGTCAAAAGTAAAAAAGTCAGATTTGCTTCACCTTTGCAAGTTGTAAAGTTGTACAATACTCAGAACAATGTCTGTCCAATTTGCGAACAACAATTAGACCAAGTTGTATTTTCCACGATTAAAAATAAAGATAAGCTTCCTGCAATCACCATTAATTCTCTTAGTAAACAGCTACAAGATTCTTCTTGTCAGACCGATAGAATCATATATAAAATTACAAACTATAGGTAATTCCCAATTTATATATTTGTTTTACTTACATGTATTACAACACATTTCTTTATAAATCACTTTCATTTATTTTTACAGTGTGTATTGTAAAAATAAACATTTATGTAAATTCAATTTCGAACTAATTAAAAGTAATCCAAATATTATGCTTAGTGGATGTATAGAACCTATGAATACCACTGATGATTCAAAAGAAAATAAAGTTTATTGTAAAAATATACGTTCTATTAAGGATTATTGGATTACAGGTTTCAAATTTGAAGAAAATTTAAGATTTGGTTTCAGTATAGGAAAAATTGATTATATTTTATGCAATCCTTCCAATGAGTATGTAAATTTTATGAACAAAGCTTTGGTACCGTACACTATTAATAAATTAATTGTTGAAATGCTTTATCTGGAACCTCATACTACATTTGAAGAATTGTTAGCTGAAATAGTAAGTTTTCATAAATTAAGCGCAATAAATAATTTTTTTTATTTACAGTAATATATTAAAATTTAATTAATCACTAATGAGTATTAAAATATATAAAAAGAACAATGTATGTTTTCTAGAATTTGTCAGTAGATGATCTTATTTACTATGCATTATTTATTTGCCAACAACTACTATCGTTTGATGAGACCATTAGACCAAATGGACCATGTCTTTTATCTGCACCTTGCATACGCCGTATTATTGATCTTGCTGGTATCAAGTTAGACTTTAAATTATCTCAGCTACAGGTAAGAACATACTGATTAATTTCCATATCTTTTCTTAACATCACTATAAGAATAATCTCATTATTTTTTATAGAAAATGCCAGTGCGTCGTTTCGATACAAGTGATCAACAAATCTCAATTATTACACCAAAAAGAAGTAACACATGGATTAAAGAACTGTTACCTGCAAATATAGACAAACTAGTTGAACTGTCAATAGATAGAAATAGAATTCAATGTGGAATCTGCGAATATTGCCAGCGATCATGTTGCGGAAATTGTACTGCTTGCATTGAAAAAAATTTAGATTCTTGTTTACATAGGCGTTGTTTTGCTCGAAAAAGTCAGGTAAAAGTTAAATAGTCAATTATTTTATATTATTAATTTATAATCATATCCTATTATAGGAACTAGAGGTTCGAAATGTGGGAAGTAATATCAATATTGTGCATCCTCATTACACTGGCAATTTATTTCAAGAACGAATGACACATATAATTAAGGATAGAAAGCTAAAATGGGTAGGAAAACCCATTGCAGTAGAGTCAAATGTTAGATATTATAAAGCTTTTAAATTGGGCAAAGAGACAATAGTAGTAGGTAATTTTGTACATGTAAATTACCTAGATTCATCATTATCCAATGAAATATTTAAAATTGTTTATGCGTGGGAAGACCAAAAAGGCGTTGCTCGATTTCATGCGAATTATTTGTTAGCATCAAGGAACACAATACTAGCTGAATTTTCAAACGACAAGGAATATTTCTTTGTAAACAAATGCTCTGCTCTACCGATTAGTTGCATTATAAAAAAAGTGAATCTAACTGAACGATCAGTTTCAAACAATTGGAATTTATTACGTAAGTTAATTTCTTTTTTCAAATTCTAGGCAATTATGTATTTGTAACAACACTTAATTCATGTTTTTAGACGATGACGTTAACCACGATTCTTCGTCAAATCAATTGTACTGTGACAAGTGTTACGATCCAGTAACTGGACGTTTTTACGATTTGTTGTCCGAGAAAGATACATACTCCGAAACTCCTCGATACAGATTTTGTCGATTTTGTTATAAAACGGAGTTGCAAACTCAACGCAATAATCCTAGACCAATAAAAGCACTTAGCAAAGTTAAAAATAAAGTTGTGTACGGTGGTGTAATGTACAAAGGCGAAGAGTTTTGTGTAGGAAACTCAGTGTACTTTAAACCAAAAACTTTGTATTTCAATTATCCCATGCAGTATAATTTTGGTTTGTTCTACTTCATTTTTATCGATTAATATTTGATAATTTGCTATAATGATATATTATTTCTATGTAGAAAAATTAAGCAGTTGTTCAATTAAAAATAATGACGCAGAAAAATATCCAGAATATTACAGAAAAATACATAAAAAATCTATACAATTAAAATACGATATACCTACGCCTTTTGATGTAGGACACATATTAGAAATATTTACCATTGATGACTCGTTGTGCATAAAAGTAAAAAAACTGTATAGACCAGAAAATACTCATAAAGGACTTACATTAAGTACAAACGCCGATATTAATTTATTATTTTGGAGTAACGAAGGTACATTATTGTATATATAGTTTTTAAGTGCATATATTATTTGTAGTAAAATTTTTATTTTAGATTATGTAATTAGTTTCAAATATGTAGTCGGCAAATGTCATGTTAATTACGTTAATAACATATCAAATGTCAATGAATGGACATTCTCGGGATGTGATCGATTTTACTTCAAACATGTATATAAGAAAAAAGAGTTTTTAGATATAAATGACAATACCGAAGTCCATCAAAACGAAAACAAATTAAATATTAAAGAAGATTGGAAAGATTACCCTAAAATCAAAAAGAAAAATACTTTAGAAATTTTTGCTGGTTGTGGTGGTAAGACTGTTTAATCAAATGTCATTGTAATTATATTACTAGTTGGATAAAAAATATCTTATTTTTCTTTAATGCAACGAATATATATATATATTCAGGTTTATCATTTGGCCTTAAGGAAGCAGGTCTATCTAATTGTCGTTGGGCTATTGGGCAGGATGTGTCAGCAATTTCCACTTTTAAATTAAACAATGTTGATACCGTTACCTTTGTTGGAAATTGTAACGATGTATTAGAAAATATCATAAAAGTAATTATTTGGCCACTCTTCGTCAACGATTTTTATTAATCTTACATTGTTCATATTATTTTTAATAAGATAAAATTAACTTATTAGGGAGATCGACAAATGAACAATCAACTTTTGCCGTTAAAAGGAGAAGTCGAATTTTTATGCGCTTCATTGCCTGCAGAAAGTGACATAGAAAACATGGAAACATTTTTGAATTCTCAAATCGCAACGTTTGTCTCGTACTGCAAGTATTTCAAGCCACCATTTTTTATGCTTGAAACCAACGAACGATTAATCGAGAACAATACTGTTTTGAAGTTAACATTGGCTTGTTTCGTCAGTATTGGCTATCAAGTAGCATTTTACCTTTTGCAGGTCGGTTGTTACGGTGCACCTCAAAATCAACGAAGGTAATTCGTTTTAAAATTTAGGTCGAACGTAAAATTTCATTCGAAAGTTGAGAATAGTATTGTTCGACTTTGATTAATGTACGATCCAAGATACGTGAAAGATTTATATTTGATGAGAGTGCGTGCAGTATGAACTAGATACGTCTGATACGTGTAAATAACAATTTTTCTTTTCACATAGGTCTGTGATTATGGGAGCTGCTCCAGGACAAATTCTCCCAAACTACCCGAAACATCTTCACGTGTTTCCCAAATCGCTTACTCGACAAACAATCATAGTGGATAATAAAACGGTATGACACTTTTTTGATTCGTAAACAATGGAAATATTAATTATATGTATTATGTATGTATGTAATTGTTTAATTTATTAAAATTTTTTAATTTTAATTTATTTTAATAGTAAAATTTAATTAAATTACTTCAATTTTAAATTCTTGTTGACTGTAAATAAACTAATGTACAATTTTTTAATACTATTTAATTTTTAACAATATTGTATTTTATTTGTAATTTATTTGTAGTATACTCAAACAACTGAATTCGTAGAATCAGCACCTTACAGATCTGTGACGATTTTAGACGCTTTATCAGATTTACAGTCTGTACAAGTAAACAAAAATGTAAATGTAATAAAAAATTTCAACGTTCAACCTTCAACTTCGTTTCAAAAAAGGGTATTTAATCAACTTTATACTTGTTAAAATTCTTTAATAATTGTAAATTATTAATTTATGTAGATGAGAATAAACTTGAATTACTTTTTAAACAGGTAAGAAAAGACATGTTTGAACCAATTCTATTTGATCACGTCTGCAAAGATGTAAGTTTATTGGACGAGGCAAGAATCGCGCATATACCTAAGTCACCAGGATCCAATTGGTGCGATTTACCCAATATACAAGTTGAATTAAGGAATGGGAAACGTACCAATGTATTGTGAGTATAATCAACATCATTTTCAGAAAAGTCAAATTATTCAACATACTTGTTTAGAATCCAAGTATTATCGATGCGTATAATTAACGTAAAATTTTAAATTAGGAAATACAAATACAATGATCCAAAGACCGGAAAACCAGGAATTTGCTGTTGCACAATTGGAGTACCGTGTGATCCTAATGATAGGCAACCAGAAACATTGTTACCTTGGTACCTCGTTCATTCGGCTAATCGTCATGCAGATTGGTCTGAACTGTACAGCCGATTACAATGGGATGGCTATTTTAATGGTGTTACAACTAATCCTGAACCTCTTGGAGAGCAGGTTATTTATCTTTAATATCGAAATTACACACCATATCTAGATAAGTTCCGATAACTTGGTTTTTTGGGTTAACGAGATTGAACGAATTGCAGTTATAAGACAATCGGGGTAATGCACAATCCACTAAAATATAAATATTAATTGCTCAACAGGGTCCAGTGATACATCCATCGCAACCACGAATCGTAAGCGTGCGCGAGTGTGCCCGAATTCAAGGATTCCCAGACAACTATACATTTGGGCCGGATATCGATGTTTACTCCCAGTACAAATTAATAGGACAATCCGCTTCACCTTTACTCGCTCAGGCTATTGGACGCGAATTTATTGCAAGCATCGTTGCGAGTTCTCTCGAGGATGCAAATTGACTTACTTGATCATTTTATACTCTAACGAGCGTTTTTTTTACTATATCTGTTTATATTACGTTTTTATTCTTAATTTTTTAACTATTTAAAATTTATACGTATTTTTGTTAAGCAGAGTTTGAAATTTAATTAAATTACTTCAATTTTAAATTCTTGTTGACTGTAAATAAACTAATGTACAATTTTTTAATACTATTTAATTTTTAACAATATTGTATTTTATTTGTAATTTATTTGTAGTATACTCAAACAACTGAATTCGTAGAATCAGCACCTTACAGATCTGTGACGATTTTAGACGCTTTATCAGATTTACAGTCTGTACAAGTAAACAAAAATGTAAATGTAATAAAAAATTTCAACGTTCAACCTTCAACTTCGTTTCAAAAAAGGGTATTTAATCAACTTTATACTTGTTAAAATTCTTTAATAATTGTAAATTATTAATTTATGTAGATGAGAATAAACTTGAATTACTTTTTAAACAGGTAAGAAAAGACATGTTTGAACCAATTCTATTTGATCACGTCTGCAAAGATGTAAGTTTATTGGACGAGGCAAGAATCGCGCATATACCTAAGTCACCAGGATCCAATTGGTGCGATTTACCCAATATACAAGTTGAATTAAGGAATGGGAAACGTACCAATGTATTGTGAGTATAATCAACATCATTTTCAGAAAAGTCAAATTATTCAACATACTTGTTTAGAATCCAAGTATTATCGATGCGTATAATTAACGTAAAATTTTAAATTAGGAAATACAAATACAATGATCCAAAGACCGGAAAACCAGGAATTTGCTGTTGCACAATTGGAGTACCGTGTGATCCTAATGATAGGCAACCAGAAACATTGTTACCTTGGTACCTCGTTCATTCGGCTAATCGTCATGCAGATTGGTCTGAACTGTACAGCCGATTACAATGGGATGGCTATTTTAATGGTGTTACAACTAATCCTGAACCTCTTGGAGAGCAGGTTATTTATCTTTAATATCGAAATTACACACCATATCTAGATAAGTTCCGATAACTTGGTTTTTTGGGTTAACGAGATTGAACGAATTGCAGTTATAAGACAATCGGGGTAATGCACAATCCACTAAAATATAAATATTAATTGCTCAACAGGGTCCAGTGATACATCCATCGCAACCACGAATCGTAAGCGTGCGCGAGTGTGCCCGAATTCAAGGATTCCCAGACAACTATACATTTGGGCCGGATATCGATGTTTACTCCCAGTACAAATTAATAGGACAATCCGCTTCACCTTTACTCGCTCAGGCTATTGGACGCGAATTTATTGCAAGCATCGTTGCGAGTTCTCTCGAGGATGCAAATTGACTTACTTGATCATTTTATACTCTAACGAGCGTTTTTTTTTACTATATCTGTTTATATTACGTTTTTATTCTTAATTTTTTTAACTATTTAAAATTTATACGTATTTTTTTTGTTAAGCAGAGTTTGCAAATGTGAGAACAGTTACTCCCTGTGAGGATTAAAAAAAAGCAATGTTTTTTTAAAAGATAATTGTTGTAAGAAAAATGTAACTGGTATATACATTTCAAAAACTAAATGGTTTTTAAAGTTTTCGTATAATTTATTTATTATTTGTCAATAAAGTTTAACATGATTCAAATAAATCTGTTTCAAATTTGACTAACTACTAAGTTACTTACCGATGTCGTGGACATAATTTTCAAAACGCTCGTGTAAGACTACTCGCTCGACCGGAAGACGAGCAGATCCCCGACCACCGGAATCAAGTTCCCATTCGCCAACGACAGCCGTCCACAAAGCACCGATCGGTAGATTGAATAAGTCACTGTAAATTCAGGTATACTCGAGATTAGATTTCCAATCGGAATTCATCGCTCGATGAACCTTCCGAGTACTCGATGAGATTTACGTTTAATTGCGCTAAACCATTTGGTATTTTTTTTTATCAAAATTAAGAAAATCGAACGAGCTTCAAATAAATCATTCGTTCCATAATCGAGCTTGATGTTTTTACAGGGGCGCAAGCTTATCAAACAACTTGTACGTATAGTTTATAAAAATTGAAATCGAATCTCGGAGGTCAAGTTAATCGATCAACGGAAATACTTGTGAACGCAGTGAGCAGCGGTGAGAACCCAATTTTCATGAATGAGAACACCACCACACCAATGTCCGATGAATCCAAGTTTCGGATGGAGCAGTTGAAGCGACACTTGCCAAGGCCAAGAACCTCGTCTACTTGGTTTACCATTAAAAATTCGCCCTGTCGTTGCACCCCTGGTCTCTTTACCTCCCGATTGAAGATGACGAGGTTGCCGCTGCCAGACTGCTGGACATCCACATTCTGCCGTTCAACAGCGTATATTTTCACCTCTCGACCGTGATTTTACCATCGCTACCACTCCTTTTTTTGGACGAGCCTCGTTCAACAAAAATTTTACAAGGCTTCTTTCGCGATCTAATTTTAAATTAATTACAGAATTCATTTCATATTTAATGTTTCACTATGGACAATATATAGTACTTTTGACTTTTCAAAAAAATGTAATCGATTTTTAATGTGTTCTCACGTCTAATGCTCGCATTAAAGTAATTCTTTAGAAACGAAAATAATGCCAAGTGACGACGACGTGGAAATAAAAAAGAAAAAGAATATCGTTAGACACGTTTAAAAAAAAGATAGAGAGATTCATCTGTTATAGCAAAGATGCGATCGTTACTCGGATGAATATATTTCTGTAAGTGTTAGACTAGCGCTTCGAGAAAGTCTAATTGTGTTGCGAACGGTCACTTATTAAAAACGAAAGTAGAAACGGTAAACGGTCTCTCAATATACAAACAAATTTGTATTGCTTAAAATCATGGTAATAAGAATAATGACATGGAATTAGTTGAAAATGCTTATACGAATACACTTTCACGTATGATTTCTTTCCATGAGTATGCGTGAAGAATGTGTACGCGTTGCCACACAACGTACTTGCTTTTTTTCGAGCGCATCTTTTATCATAACGACAATAAAGAATGTAAATTTAAGTAATGTAGTAAAAATGACGAACACGTATTTTCATCTTGAAAGATAAAATATAATTAAAATTGTTTATTTCTATTAGTTTTATAATATAAAAATAGTCGTATTGATTAAAAATCTTTTGAATTATTGTAAAGTTTATCAGATTATTCTGTAACTTCGAACCTACATATTACAGATTATATCGTTTAATTAATCTTGACGAAAGTAAATTGATTTTTCATTTTTAAGAAACAACTTAATTTCACTTTTACTCTTGCACTTGTCTACAAAACGATCCAAGTAAAAAAAAGGAAAATTTAAATAAATGAATAAACTGTACACCGTTGATTTAATTTGCACGGTAAACTTAGCGTATGTAAATAACGTCGTTAAACAAAATGATCAACTCGACGATCGTTGCGCACGGATCCGTATTTGAAAAAAAGCCATAAATTCAAAAAGTCGTCCAGTTTGCGCTCGTAGAGTACGAAGAAAAAATAAAATAAACGGCGCGACCTCGTTGACCAATACGGATTTCTAGCACGCGCCCCGAAAATTTGACTCGGTCGCGTAGATTTAATTCTCGAGATACGCGTGTACATTCGCGATACGTTTCTTTTGTTCCAAGAAAAGAAATTATATTATTTTGCACAAAATTATTTATGAAAATTGTACGTTAGCGAAAGGGATACTTGTTATAGATGTGTTTTCGGTAAATATAACGGATTTCGCTTATAGAAAAGAAGTAACGAATAGTTTTGATAGACGAAAAGTGAATTGTCGCGTGTGCGAGGAGGAGATAGAGAGAGATAGAGAGAGAGAGAGAGATAGCGTTAATCATCCCCTAGCATATAGATAAATAGAGAAGGAGTGATAGCGATGGTTAATTATAAAAACACGTAACACTTACTCGTATGATCGTCTTTGATAGCTTTCATCATAGCGCAGGTCGGTCGAACAAAGGTAACAAAAGCACCAACGATAAGGATTAAAGAAAAGAGGGTAAAACGATTGATAAAGCTCATGGTAGTAACGTAACGAAAGAGATAAAGTTTGTTTATCACTTAATCACAGAATGAAGGATGATTCGAGACCGCGACTCGTGAGCCAACGTCATCCCGCGAGCCGGGTGTAAACTTGTATAACGTAAACGAAATGTTGTACTTCCATGTGACCGTACCCGTGCAACACCATCTCTCTCTCTCTCTCTCTCTCTCTCTCTTCTCTCTTTCTCTCTCCTTCTGTGTCTCCCGGTGTATCTTTCTCTCTACTTGCACGCGAGTGTAAACCAATAAGAAAGGGGGGAGTGAGCCCCCTTACACTTTCTAATTTTCAGGAGCGCTCGCGCTAGCTCGCGTTATTTTCCGATTTTTCTCCCCCCGCCTCCACCTCCACCTCCTCCCCCTCCTCCTCCTCCTCCTCCGACACTAAGTTCACCTTCTTCGCCTGTCAAATATTTCGAGAAAGACTTTCAAACGGCTTGGTGGAACAAAATTTTTCTACGTTTAAATACCCATATATATATATATATACTTTTACTTTTCTAAAATCTTTGTAACTTTCTCGCGTATCGGTTGGATGTGTTTTTTTTTTCGTCGTCGTTTTTTGGATGCGCGCCCCCGCTCGTAAACCCGATTCGCGACTCGCGACTCGCTGCTCGGTGTTGCGTTTTTTTTACAAACCTCACGGCGGGGTCGACACTCGCGCGAGTTCTCAAAGAAAACGAGAGCGAAACTTTCACGGGCGTTTCTCTCCTATATACCTCTAGACGTATATAGTATATAGATATATATAAATAAATATATAAGCGAATGATGTACCTTCGCGATATATCTATATACGAGTACAACGGACGATTAAACTATAATCGGGACGCATCGATTTATCATCCTCGAGATTTCTTTTTTCTCTCTCTCTCTCTCTCTATCTCTCTCTCTCTCTCATTGGTGATACGGGTGATCCGCAAGTCCGATAAATTTTGGATAGGAAGATGGATTACAGTTTGTTATTCGTTCGATCGAGGATGGCATTTAATTCGGGACGACCTCGTTACGCCTAATGATTCGAGACGCGAAATCTTCAAGACAAAGAGGGAGAGAGACTCAATTGTTACTGGGATCTTTGTGATCGTCGGCGCGATCGGTATACTCTATACTTTCGGACCTTTTTTAATCAGCTCACATATATATATATATATATATATATATATGTATGTATGTATGTATGTATGTATGTATGTACACCTATCTATGTGTGTGTGCGCGCATTCGAGAAAATTGATTAGCAATCGGTTACGAGCATTTTTTCCACTCTGTCGCGGATTAAATCTTTGGAAAGTCTTTTTTTTATTCCTTATTTGACACGATAGTCGAATTGTTAGGATCTGCGTTTAAAAATTATGGAAAATGTAAATGAAATTCTAATACGACGCGTAGAAGAAGATTAACAGAGGATTTGAAAATCCAATTAATGAATAATAAATCGGCGGTAACGATATGGAATAGAAAATTTCGACCCGAAAATGTTAATCATTTAGAAATGAAAATTATTGAAAAAAAAAAATGTGTAGGTATGTACGTTCGAAGCGAGTAGAAGAGATTTTTCAAAAATTGTAAACCTCTCGTTAATTAAAAGTAAATAACGACGAGATAGCGCGTCTCGATAATTAAAATGATTATTATAAATGACACGTTATATTTATTTAAAGATGTACTTGAAAATATGCATTGGGTGTTTTTAATACAACATATTTTAATGCGAATACTTTGTGAAATACAATGTGCAAAAAAGTAATAGCTGATCGACGCGTCGTTCTAATACAAAGGGAAAAATGATAAAAATGTAAAAGCTGTAGGGTCGCACATGCATGTATATATCTCTGGATACACAGAGCGGTGAGTGAGAGAGGGAGAGGAAAGGGAGAGATGCAGTCGGTTATAATATTGAGGTTGGTAAAGGTGAAGTGCCAACGAAGAAAGTAAAAGTAATTTCACCAAGATAGAAAGAGAGAGAGAGGAAGTAAAAAAATGCGTAAAGAGTAAAATCGAAAGGTGCACAATCTACGAAGATATCGTGAAAGCGTTTTGCTGTCTAGGGTATATCTATCCGGTGGAGACAATTTTTTTTTTTTCGATCGGTCCAACTTTAACTATCAGAGAAAAGGAAAGAGTCGTATAAGATAGATATATACATATATACAGCGAAAGGTCGTCCACGCTTTCCCGTGTATACAGCCCCGTTAACTCTCGTTACGTAGCTTTTTACTAAAATTATGAAATTCGCGAAAGACGTGTAGCGCTTTCCATACTTATTTTATTCGAATTTTTATCTATCTTTTTTTTTATTTCGTTTTTTTTTTTATTATTTAATATTCATTACTTTTTCATTATGGTAGATTGCGCCAAGAAAATATTTCAATAATTTTTCGTATGCGTGTGTATTGTATGCTATTTTTAATACTCGTCGACAGTTTCGAACACAATCGGAATATCGTTATTTAAACAAATACTTATGTAAAACATTTTTTTCTTTATTACTGGCTTATACTTTTATTACACACTTCTAAATATACTAAGGCTAATCGTAATAAAGTTTATTAGAAGTTTAAAAAATTTATACAATTTTTCGCGGCTTTTTATCAGCTTTCATTTAATTTCGGCAGATGTCAATATATAGTTTCTTCAATTTCAATTTCATCACTAATATTTATTGAGAGGCTTTAACTCTATTTAAATTTTGAGTAAATTTATTCAAACAATGTTTAAAAATGTTTAAAATAATTTTTATACACGTGTGTTTTAGACTATCTAAATTTAAACGATGTAAAAGAAACAGTTTTTTTACTGTCACAAATTACAACTATTTGAATTTTAACAATGTTTAAAAACTTAAAAAAACAAGTATTTTTAAAGATAGTTTAAATTTATTCAAACAGTTATTGAAAAGTCGCAAATCTGATTTATTAAAAAAATATGTACAAATTTAAAACAAATTTATTTATTTATTTATTTAAATATTTCACTTTTATATCTTCCAAATATCAATGTATTTAGAGTTTTAATTAATTTAAGTAAATATATCTAAATTAATTGAAACGGTTTTTTAAAAGTCACAAAAATATGAACCACTTATAAGTAATTACAAGGTTTTAATGCATGATTCCAACGTTAAATTATAAATGAATATAATCCCATCAATTACCATGAAAATGCGTAAGTATAAGTTGATAAAATAGTGAAATCACGCACGTGTCACTACGATCGTTAAATTTGAAATAATAATTGTACGGAGAAAATATTAATATCGGTAATATATTACTCTTCGGAGTTTAATTTATGGAAAGCGTTAATGAGACATCTGCATACCTATATATCCAGGTAATTTTACAAATTGGCTTCGTTAATCCTTTGATGACTCGATATATTAACGACTTCTCTTCTAATACCAACTCGTTTTCCGAGAGCATTGAAACTTTCAAGATATACCTAATATCTACCTACTTGCAGGTTACATGGGGATGCCGTATTACCGACATATTTGATTTTTCAAATTAAATCTTCAGTTTATCTCTTATTCCAATTGTGCGTGCAGAGATACATTCTACATGATTTGCAGATTGTGTGTCAACTCGCAGAATATTAAAATTCGACATATTAATTTAATTAAATGAAAAATAGTTTGTAAAAACTGCAATGTCGGTATACAGTTACAATTTTTAGTACATTACAATTTTTCATTTAGATACGGAAATGTATCGAATTATAAGATTCTGCAAGTTTACGCACAATCTGTTAATCGTGCAGAATGTACATATGATCGCAAAATCGGAATAAACGAAAAACTCAACATTTAATTTGAAAAATCAATTCGGCAATTTATACTGTGTGGCATCCCGCGCCGAGGGATGTTTACGAGCCGTCAAAATAAAATAGATGTCGCGATTGTCCACCGACTCCAAAAGTTTTAGCGCGGGAATCAAGTTTACGCGCGAATCGCAATTGTTTTTGGTGGTTAAGTCTATATGTAGGCTATGTGTCTCGGCGTCGCCTTCTCTTTATCTCTCTTATTGTTTACACGCGCAATAGCGAATTGTTAGATAAAACGCGCACGTGATTGTGCAATCTGTTATACATAATTTTTAATTATGTCGATGAAGACTACCGTCAAGCGCTCGCGGCCGATAACCGAATGGCTTAAAAAGAAGGAGGTTAATCTCTCTCTCTCTCTCTTTCTCTCTCTCTACTCTTTTATATTTACAGGTTAGAGTTGTTTATTTTACACAAATTCATTCATTTTTATACACCTTGTACTTTGGATTTCACTATTAACTGTCGAATTAAAATTTCGATAATTTTTCCATTATTATTTGTTGAACTAGTTACTTTCACAAATCTGTGATAATCGCTTGTTTTAATTTTGTTTTTACCGTTCTTTTACTTGTCTGCTAAGTTTCCTCATTTTTAGTACCCTGTCAACTTTTTCATGTGTGTGTTTTATTACGTAATATATATAGCAATAGAGAGTTTCTCTTATTTCTTTTTATTTGCTAATAGAATTTGGTATTTTATTTACTTGGACCATTACTTTGGTTTCTTTGCTATTTAAAAATATAGTGTATTTATTAACTTTGCAGAATCTTGAAGAGAAGGAAGTTGTCGTCGAAACTGAAGTTAAAGTTTCCAAGAAATCTTTGCAGATTGCTATTGAACCTCTGACCTTACGTGCTTTAAGTAGCTCAAATAAGGTATTGAACAATTCAATTTAAATTGCACACTTCCTTACCCAAATGATTTTAAAATATTTTTCATTTTGTTACAACAGAATGTGCAAACTAACAATAATAAAACAGTGAATGAACAAAATTATACACTAAGGAGATCACCAAGGAATTTACCATTGGATAAAAAGGTATCATTTATATACATAAGATACATTACTCTGAAATAAACATTTTGTGTACAAGACATTTTTTTAATTTGTTATTTTTATTATATTTAATATAGCCAGTAGAGACACAGCAGTGTAGAGAACCTATTATTGAAAATTTACCTCCAATATTATTTGAAGGCTCAATAGACTACACTAATGATTTTTTTCAATGTGCCAGTACTTGCGATTCTTTATTGTACGTTTAAATTAAATTTAAAATTATAATTGTTTTAAATTTCTGTTACAGACATTGCTTACTTTTACTTTTTTTTCAGAAATGCAGTTGAATGCAGCGAAAAAACTGTAGTTCCCATTGGTTTTGACTTAGAATGGCCATTTAGCTTTCAAACTGGCAGTGGGAAAACTGCTCTTGCTCAAATTTGTTTATCATTGGACAAATGTTTCTTAATACACTTGTATAATTTTAAAAAATTACCTGCAAGTTTTATTGCATTGTTAAGTCATTCAAAGGTTAAACTGGTTGGTGTTAATATAAAAAAGTATGTAATTTAACTATATAATGAAATAAATTTCTTGATATGAAAAGGAACTAATAAGTTAAATTGTACTCATTTTAGTGATGTCTGGAAATTATCAAGAGATTTTAAGGAATTTCCAGGACAAACAGTAGTTGACAATAATTGTTTGGACTGTGGCCCTTATGCTAATACAGTACTAAGTCGCTCTTGTCGGTGGAGCTTAGAACGTTTGACTGCATATCTGGTAATTGTTAACATTTTTAATTTTAACAAATTTAATTAAACTGTCTGTATTTATTTAATTTTTTATACTAGTTAAAAAAAAGAATTAGCAAAGACCCAAAAGTGAGAAAAAGTATGTGGCACATTGAACCCTTAAGTGACGCACAAAAACTTTATGCTGCAACCGATGCATATGTAAGTTTCATTTAAGTCCAAATCTATTATGCAATATTTGTTACATTTATTAAATTTCAAAAAGTAATAATTTCAGGTATCATTGTTGCTTCACAACACAATAGAGCAGCAGGCACTCTTGAATAAAGCTGCCGAAGAAGCAGCAGCACTATCTCTCCCTCCTGAAACTGACTTTTAAACTTAAGAAACTTTGTGTATTTATGGAAAACTAATTTACTGTTACTTTTATATTGTGTCACAATGGCAAAATCTTTTGAATCTCATTAAATACTTGGACAGTAAATAAACAAAAGTATCGATACAAGGCTGAAATAATGACTTCTAGATTAATTAAAGTTATGTGGGCTGGACGTATGAGTTATGGAGCAGGTCTTCGTCTTCAGAATACTCTTGTTCAACGACACATGGATAAACAATGTAATGCAAACTGTTTAGTGTTAATCGAACACAATCCTGTTTACACTGTAGGTATCCGAAATAAAGGATACACCGAAAAAGATGAAAATCGATTAAAGTTGCTCGATGCCGAGTTCTACCGTACCAATCGAGGTGGTCTTATTACTTTTCACGGTCCAGGACAGTTAGTAGCATATCCAATAATAAATTTGAAAAATTTTGAAATAGGTGTACGTTGTTACGTTTCGCAAATCGAAAAGACAATAATTAGACTTTGCGCCGAGTATGGATTAAAAGGAGAAACTTCTCCGGATACTGGCGTTTGGATAGAAGACAGGAAAATATGTGCGATTGGAATACATGTTAGTAGATATGTCACAAGTCATGGTTTAGCTTTAAATTGCAATACAGATTTAAGCTGGTTCGATCACATAGTACCATGTGGAATCGAAGACAAAACTGTTACAAGTTTAAGTAAAGAACTTTTTGCTAATGTGACGATAGAAGAAACACTTCCATATCTTAAAAGAGCCTTCGCGGATGAATTTCAGTGTGAATTGCAAGATATGGATTCTCAAGAACATTCGCTAATACTGAATGCTTTTAGAAATACTAGTAATTCCAATCCTCAAACCTCCGCTGCTGACACTCTTGTGTTAAATCATAATTAAATTTTTTAAAATGTGTAAAGTAAATCTATCAATAGTATAATTGAATTTTAGTAAAACGAAAAATAATATGCTTCAAAACTACATTTCAATATGTATGTACATGTTATTGTAAAATTAAAATTAAATTAGTTTTGTTTAAATAATAAATATGTAAATAGTGTTTTGAAACGATATCGATAGATTTACTGTTTGTTACGACTTATAAATTACGACGAATAAATTTATAGAATGGAATCTTGTGAGTTGGTAAACTTAATTTCTAAGGGTTATTAATAAACATATTTGTTAATACATTTTAAGCATCGTTTAATCATGACATAAAAGTAAATATTATAGAAAAAAATTATGTATTTTAAGTATAATAATTCTATTTTGGTACACAATAAAACTGAACGCTTGGTACAATATGTAATAAAAAAAATGACTTTCGACATTGCTATAATTTATTCTAATTGCTATTAAAATATACAAGATACCTAAATATCACTTTGGTAAAATGAATAATAATGTAATGGAAAGTGATTGAATTAAGCGAAATGAATTAGGTCGAACGATTATTTACTCTTACATTGGCTAAAAAATATATAAGGTAAAGTACCCAATACTTGGACAGATTTTATGAACTTTTTCTTTTAGAGGTTGTATTTTAATATTATTAACGATTAATGTCAAAATTTTTGTATGGAACTATTAGTACACTGTATAATTCACTAATTTTTACAAAAACAAATAGATTCACGATTAAAATAGTATAGATAGTAATGTTTAAAAAGTTTCGTACAAAATCGTAATAGTTGGACACAATTTTTTGGATTAGAAAAGCACCTAAACTTGGACAGTCTTAAAGACAAAACATAACCTCGAAAACTTTTATTGCGTATTATAATAAATTAAAGTCTCGAAGTAACATAATTTTGATATAATTAGATCATTTTAATTATAATTAATATAAACAAATAGATATTCTCGTTATATTTGTAGTCGTCTGTAGTTATTAGTAGTTACTAACCGTTGTCCAAGTTTCGGTCCAATTTTTCGTTTTGTCCAAGTATTGGGTACTTTACCTTATATTTGTTTAATAAAATTTCAACCTAATCGTTGCTGTTCGCCCGAGGCTTTTAAGCGTATTCGGAAGAACGTTTTATTAAACGCAGCTACAATACGAATTTGTCCTATACCGACATTTGTACAACGAAGTTTTTAACCACGAAGTACGACAAAGAAAATAAAATACAATACCCGTCGCATTACGATCGAAAGGAGTTTTAGATCGTCGGCTTTATCTTAACTACGTGGTAAAAAGTATATATAGATTCTATTTAGGAATCATAAAGAAAACAATGTACGTTTCGCAGCATGTCACGGAAATGGCGATTGTATTTGTACGACTAGATTTGAAACGAATTAAAGCTAAACGTGGTACACCTCTCAATCTCTATCTCTCTCTCTCTCTTTTAAGCTTACAGGTTGTGACGTTCCGAAGGCGTTCACGTTACCACTGCGCTACGCCCACAATTGGTCGTAGCTGTACTTTTCCGCGTCTTCTGCCTACCGATACGCGCGCCATATGCCAAGTGCCGATTCTTGCACTGGCCGCGTCGGTACTAGAGAGCCCTAAGTGACGGGTGATCTGTTCTCATGCAGATTCACCACGTCACAACTATACAGGCCATCTTAGGTATTCCTAAGGCATAGTTTTCACGGCATCACATAAGTGGCATTGTGTGTTCACGGTATTGGAAATCTCGGTGTTGTTCACCTCTTAATCTCCTTCTTGATGACAAAATTCCGGCGTAACCATGTTGCCATTATGTCAGGAAGGGCCTATTCAGGGAACACACCCTGTAAACCGGATCTACGCCCAGAATTTTGATTTTTCAACTTTTCCTCTGCTGTTAGATAGAGTATACCTAGACCTAGAAGTCGAAAACCCTAGGCTTAGAAGGGAAATGCAATTTTGTGCTCTCCAACATGTTTGCACCAGCGTACTGAACATCGCAATGATTGATCACGTCCAAACGGTCAATGCTGAGGATCGGTATGCTGATGAAGAGTCCCCGATGAATTTGATCCCGGATGACCTAGTGATTCCAGCTCCAGTAGCGGAATACATAAAGAATGTGGCGAATACAACGCCACAAGGAGATCTGGACAGGACGAATATTCCCGTGGCCGGTATTCCCAACCCCCACATCGAGGCAGCTGGGGACGTACCAGAACAAGATTCTGGTGGGTTTGGCGTATGCGGAGTTGCTAATCACAACTCCTATGAATGCTATGCATCACCGCTTGTCTCACCCCGGTTAGTCGAGGCCACCGCACAACAGAACGCTGATCATATGTTTGGACCTTGGCAATCGTTGCCTGCAGTTATGACGCCACCACATGGTGTTCCGACGGCCAACTTGATCGGATACAGACCCAATGTGGAGAGGCTGACTCCGGAAGGGCTGCAGAAGATTCAGGATGTAGTTTCCTAATGGCGAAGACATGCAATCTCGCGTTAGATGGTGTCCTGAATTAGTCGCAAGAGTATCAGGAACTCTTAAGGTACTTGAAACAAAGTACAAAATGCACGTTGGAAAACCCGTGCATGGGCACAACACTTCTGCCCTTGGCTGGATCGTTTCTGACAATATCGGTCCAGGTGCGGTCGAGTGGAATACAACTAGACTATGCAGTGCTGCCGGGCGGATTGATAGTTCCGCGGCACTAGGAAGTTCCCAGGCGTATGCAGCATTCACGCTGGGCCTATAGGAATACCTAAGATGGCCTGTATAGTTGTGACGTGGTGGATATGCATGAGAACAGATCATCCGTCACTTAGGGCTCTCTAGTACCGACGCGGCCAGCGCAAGAATCGGCACTTGGCATATGGCGCGCGTATCGGTAGACAGAAGACGCGGAAAAGTACAGCTACGACCAATTGCGGGCGTAGCGCAGTGGTAGCGTGAACGCCTTTGGATCCGAAGGGGCTCGGATTCAAGACCTGACGCCCGTTCCTTTTTTTTAATTTGTAGCAAATGAGTCTCATTGTTACAAGGTATAATGCTTAACTTTCGTTATAATTTACCACTCAGTCGCGCGGACGATGTAAAAAATTGTATATATATATATATAGATCTGATAACTACAACGTCATTCATAAAATTTGATAAAAAATTAAGCGTCGAACAATTTGAATAAATTTCTTTGCATAATTTATTATTACCTTCGCGTTAAAATAATTCTTGTCAATTCTATGGTTAATCACAGGTGAAATTTCAAGCTTAAATCGTCGTCGTTTCGTATCGAAATCAATTCGAGGTAAACTGTTTCGTTATTGTACGTTAAGAATTGTAAATCAGATTCAATTGATACGTTACCCCAATTTTTATAATTAAAAATAAAACATTTAGTCTATCGGTGAATAGAGAGCGATATAATGCGCGAGTGTGGAAAATAATAATTATTTGAAATATCGGTTAAAATAAATATTAACCATAACAAATATATTTCGTTTTTAAGCATTGAATTTTTATAAAATTGCACGATCATTACTTGAAACAACACTCGACAAAATTGTCCGATAGAATATCAAGACGCATGTACGTATACATTTTCCACGATAAATGGAAAATAAGATGTCTATAGTCATCGGGTAGAATAATAATCGCAGTAAAATGTTTGATCGTTACCCGGCAAAATGATCGAAATGAAAGCTCATGCTAGAGGAGTGTAACCGATCGGGTGCCCCCGCGATAAACCGTCCTCACTCGGTGACGGTGTGTAGGTACCTCTGATTGTAAACCTCGGCGACAAGAGCACCGCAAACTTCTAACGCGTTGTGCAATGAATTGCTCGAGTCTCGAATCATCCTGACCGATTGTTCGATATCGGTACGTAATTCGACGTACTGCTTGTTACCCACGAGAGCTTCGAGACTTTGCATCGCTCTTATCGCCTCGGCGCTCGGTCGAGCTTCGACGGTTCCCGATTCGACGTCGGTACGGGGTGTTGCCAGACCCGCTGCATGAGGTGCGAATCTAACCAACTGCAGGTTTTGGCTTGGTTGCCCGTTCTCGGTCGGTGACCCTTTGGTTTCCGGGAGCTGAGCTAAACAGTACACTCCTAAAGCTCGGCTTAGGAACCTGCACCTGAAGAACAAACATTCTCTTATCGGTTTTTTCTTCAATTATATTTACATTTATACATAAAATATATATACATAAGTTTATAAAAAACAATTTAAACTTTTTACAAATCAGTGAAAAAAGAAGAAGATTAAGAGTAAAATAATTTAAATAAATAAAAAAATGCAACATTACTAAACTTGAAAAAAATAATCAATATTTAATTTTCTTACAATATTTAAAATAACAATGATAATCTATCATTAAAGATTTTTTAATTACTCCCCATCAATCTAGTTCTCTCACGGGTATAAAATGATTGCACGGAGGCGAAGAGAAAAAATGGATTCAAAAAGATTCTTATTTTTAAACATAACTATCGCGATGTTGCAACAAGTAGTCAATAAACAAATAACCTGGAGAAATTGGCAGACCACGCCAACGAAACGTCACTTAATAAAATTATGTTTTAGAATAAAAATCGTTCTCTTTTACCTTCTCTTTAATTTATACCCATATTAAAATAATTTATTTATTTATTTATTAAGCCAACAACATTTACAAAACATTACAAAAAATGTAGTAAAAACCTATAGAGATAAAATTAATTTATCTGTACATAGGGTGGCATAAAACTTAATTCTATAGTTTAAAAACTAAAATAAAACTAAATAAAACTTAAAACTAAAAGTAATGTATAAAGCCTTACACTGGGCCAGTATCACCATTATACTGGACAGTGCTTGACCTTATACCCAATATCTTATTAACATTCATCTAGCTGTTGTAAAACTTTCAGTGGATGCATTCATATTTCTAGCAAAAGCAATTTTTTCTATACTGTTTAATCTAGCAGGACATGCTAACCCTACCGCACAAGTAACTCTAAAGTGAGGAAACATTTCTTTGTGCTGTTTAGATGAGTCACATTTACATGTAGATGTAAAAACAATATCATCAACTACAACAATATCTTTATAAACTGATTGCCGCTTTAGTGGATACACAGAATTAGTAAAAATTTGTTTACCTCTAATACCCCTGTCAAAATACAAAATAGCTTTATTATTTCCTATGTAATTTAGGTCACCATACGACATCCTAATTTGATTATGTTGAGGTATCTTATTCTCTTTTATACGTGGAGGAATCATTTTCTTACCATTTTCAAATACCATATCATCTATTTTGCTAAATAAGTTTTCAATAGGTTCATATTTATCATTAGAATTATCAGCATTGTGTGCTATTGATTCTTTCACAAAATTTATTTGCCTAAATTTTGAAAAATAATTATTTATGTTTACATTATTTACATTATTTACACTGTTGCAGTTGTGATGTATATCCTGTTCCTCACTTTTATCTTTCAGTTTCGAAGTTGTATTCCTATAGTCCCCTTCAAGCTTATACATTTTTACTAATTTTTCCCCAATTTCAGTTACAATAAATATGTATTCTTTTCTATTCACATTAATCATTTTGTTCGCATTATAATTGGAGATACGTCTATGAGAATGATTACCATTTGTTAAGCAAAAACTCTTGAAGCAAATATATGTTCTTATGTCCATAAGGAACTGTTTTCTTACTACAGAGTCCTGCAGGACTTCCAATGCAGAACTTGATATTTCTTCAAATGATTTAGGCATTTTTTGTTTTTTAAGTTTGAATTTTTCTACTTCAGTTACTAGCTTGATAAAATAGCTTTGAAATTTATCACAGTTTAGTTTCCCTAATATATTTTTGTTCATATAAAATTATTATAAATTTAATTGAATCCAATTCTTAAGTTTTTTTCTAATATGTTTTTTACTAGTCGTTAAATTTTTTAAATTATTAGGAATTTCATTATATATCCGTATAATATCCGTATGAAATATATACTTACAGATTTAGATATTTTAGGTATTGGTATACTTTTGTTTCTTGTATTTGTAATTCTATTTTTATGGATGTTATGTAATTTCATGTAATGAAAAGTAATAGATTCAAGCGCAAATGTTTGTTCAACGGTTAGTGGGTAATTATTAATTAAAAATTTATTTTTGTTTATGTTTTTAAGCAATCTGGCTTGCGTACTTGATAATAACTTCAGATTATTTTTATAAGCACCCCCCATGAAAT
Organism: Theocolax elegans; assembly: GCA_026168455.1. NCBI lineage: Eukaryota > Metazoa > Arthropoda > Insecta > Hymenoptera > Cerocephalidae > Theocolax > Theocolax elegans. The sequence goes on from CM047431.1 coordinate 58,110,208, forward strand.
AATGCCATACGTTACTATACTATGAAAAAGTGCATAATATAAAATAATTAGAGTTTCGGTTTTTAGGAGCTTCGAGAATTTAGCAAATACATATGTTAAGTACTTAGTTTATTTACAATATATTCTATGTGTTCTTTCCATTTCAAATTGAAATCAATTATAATCCCAAGATATTTGCAGCTGTTAACTCTATTTAAGGTATAATTATTTATGTTTACATTATTTACATTATTTACACTGTTGCAGTTGTGATGTATATCCTGTTCCTCACTTTTATCTTTCAGTTTCGAAGTTGTATTCCTATAGTCCCCTTCAAGCTTATACATTTTTACTAATTTTTCCCCAATTTCAGTTACAATAAATATGTATTCTTTTGTATTCACATTAATCATTTTGTTCGCATTATAATTCGAGATACGTCTATGAGAACGATTACCATTTGTTAAGCAAAAACCCTTGAAGCAAATATATGTTCTTATGTCCAAAGAACTGTTTTCTTACTACAGAGTCCTGCAGGACTTCCAATGCAGAACTTGATATTTCTTCAAATGATTTAGGCATTTTTTGTTTTTTAAGTTTGAATTTTTCTACTTCAGTTACTAGCTTGATAAAATAGCTTTGAAATTTATCACAGTTTAGTTTCCCTAATATATTTTTGTTCATATAAAATTATTATAAATTTAATTGAATCCAATTCTTAAGTTTTTTTCTAATATGTTTTTTACTAGTCGTTAAATTTTTTAAATTATTAGGAATTTCATTATATATCCGTATAATATCCGTATGAAATATATACTTACAGATTTAGATATTTTAGGTATTGGTATACTTTTGTTTCTTGTATTTGTAATTCTATTTTTATGGATGTTATGTAATTTCATGTAATGAAAAGTAATAGATTCAAGCGCAAATGTTTGTTCAACGGTTAGTGGGTAATTATTAATTAAAAATTTATTTTTGTTTATGTTTTTAAGCAATCTGGCTTGCGTACTTGATAATAACTTCAGATTATTTTTATAAGCACCCCCCATGAAATAATGCCATACGTTACTATACTATGAAAAAGTGCATAATATAAAATAATTAGAGTTTCGGTTTTTAAGAGCTTCGAGAATATAGCAAATACATATGTTAAGTACTTAGTTTTATTTACAATATATTCTATGTGTTCTTTCCATTTCAAATTGAAATCAATTATAATCCCAAGATATTTGCAGCTGTTAACTCTATTTAAGTTATTATTATTAATTTTTATATTAACATTTGCAGGTACACTGTCACAATAATTTCCAAAAGTTATGTATACAGTTTTGTTAACATTTAACGATAGTTTATTGAAAGATAACCATCTAGATACATGGTCAAGATATTTATTCATTGCATTTTCAGCTAACTCTCATGTATTCTCAGTAGCTAACACTACAGTATCATCTGCACAAGCAATCATGTTTTCTGAATATAAATTTAGTAGCAAATCATTAATATATAGCAGAAATAATAATGGACCTAATATTGTAGCTTGCGGTACCCCAGTAGTTAGAACAAGAGTTTCACTTTTTGTTTGGTATATTTTAACTACTTGTTCCCGATTTGAAAGATAACTATTAAGTAAATTTAAGGCATTTCCTTTCATACCATAGTTATATAGTTTATTTAAGAGAATAGAATGATTAACGGTATCAAATGCTTTGGCAAGATCTAAAAATGTTGCTATTATTGGTTTACTTTTATCTAGACAATTATAAATTATGTTAGTTAAATAATTTAAAGCATCTTTGCCTTTGTTTTTAATAAAACCAAATTGATTTGATGCTAGTAAGTTATGTTTTGTTATAAAGTTATAAATTCTATTATGTATTACTTTTTCTAAAATTTTTGCAATATTAGAAATTAGTGAAATTGGTCTATAATTTGTAGCTTTACTCTTTTTACCCGCTTTAAAAATTGGAATTACTTCAGCTCTTTTAAGTGCAACAGGCCAAATTGATGTTTCTATACAGTTATTTAAAATATGTACAATAGGTTCATTTATATAAGTTTCTATTGATTTCAATATATTCGTAGAAATGCTATCAACCCCACCTGATTTGTTATTAAAATTATTGATTATATTCTTAATTTCCACATTAGTAGTTGGGTTTAGAAATATTGATTTATCATTAAAAGGAACTTTAGTAGGATTAGGACCATTAGGAGTTTTTATCTTATCGCTTAATTGTTTACCTACTTTACAAAAAAACTCATTCAAATTATTTACAATATCTTTTTTATCCGTAATTCTATTATTAGCGTCATCCGTTAAGTATTCAATTTCATTATTTTTACTCGTATTTTTACTCGTATTTTTACCCAATTTACAATTAATCAATTTCCATAAATTTTTTGGATTATTACTATTTTTTAAGAAACAATTTTGTTCATACTTAAATTTGGCATTTTTATTATTTTATCTAGCGTCTTAACATAATTTTTATACTCATTTTTTAGTTCGACATTATTTAAATTCATTTGCCATGCTTTAAAAAGTTGTTCTTTTTTCTTGCAAGATACCATTATAGCATTTGTTATCCAATTTTTCCTGGGTTTAATAAAGCTTTTACCAGTATTGTATTTTGTATTATTACTATAAGAGTTTTCAACACAATTACTGATTAATGTTATTAATAAGACAGTAGCTTTATTTAGATCAATTATATCTGTTATTTTATTCCAGTTAATTTTCTTAGCCGTTGCAATTAATTTATTATAATTTATTTTCTGATAAACATTATTATTTTGTTTCACGGTAAAATTGTCATTTATAATCATAAAAAGAGGATAATGATCTGTGAAAAAGCAATTAATTTTATATGTATTATATTTTAAGGAATTGCTTTTAATGAAGAAATTATCTATGCATGTACCATTAAGTGTATTGTTATCAGCAGGCCTAGTTATACCCACAAAACCAGGAACATACATTTTTTCAAGTAAATTTTCTAAAAATTCTTGACTAATAATACTATTATTTAATATGTCTATATTAAAATCTCCCACAATTATATGGTGTTTGCCAAAATCGTATGAATTAATAAAGTTTTTCAAGTCAAGTATAAATTCAGTTTTAGGATAATCATGTGATCTATATAGAGCCGAAATAATAATATTTTCATCTTTTATATTAAATTTAGAATTTAATATTCTCAATCGACCAGAAGTAATAATTTCCGAACATTCATTTACATTTTCTAGTATATATAAAACGACTCCATCAGATTTATTTATATAATGTGCTGTCATATTTTTATACTATGTGTAACTATATTATAATTATTTTTTTCTTCCATTTAATCTCTATAAATATTTGAAGTTATCCATTCTATCAATTTTTTTTCTGCGTTTTGGAACTTAAAGTTTCTGTAGATTATTTGGTAAACTATTAAGTGGATCTATTTAATAATAACAGACCCGTTCCTATTTAAAAATAAAATGTTCTTATTTTTTATATTGCTATTAAAAATTGAAGATTTCATTGCATATACCTATTCGTTAAATATTATATAGATATTGTAGTGCCAGAAAAGTTTGTGTTTTAATAATTTTATTGAGAAAATTAAACAGTTTGTATAAGTACCTTAAATAATACATAATAAATCATATTCAAGTAACATTTTATTGAAATTGTTTATTTAAAATTTGTTTTGTAATTGTTTAATGCATCAAAATATTTTACGAATACGAAAGGCATAATATTCTGCAGTGCTTTCAATTACAGTACAATAATGTCGAATTTATAGAAAATGAAAACTTTGTTTTAAAAAATAAATACTTTGTTTTCCTAATAATATTTCTTAGATAATTACATTCTATAATAAAAGTATGTATAATACCTAAATATTTACATATATGTAAGCTCTCTTTAATTTGACATTATTAATAGTAACGAAATGACATATAAGTTGTGATTGCTATATATAGTAATCTATGACAAACGATGTTGAAAGAAAATGTTATCGTTACCTCGTTGAAAGCTGCGATCCCTTTTTGATTCCAATCGCACCGAGGATGCCCCACCCTTGTCCAGCGTCATCGGCGACCGCGAGCAAAGCTTTCGCTAAACCTTTAAGCGCCCTAGCGGCAACTGCCGTGTTCTCGCTATACTGGCACTGTCTATAAATCAATTCAAGCGCCTTGGCCCAAAGCAACGGTAATTTCTCTTCGATTGTTTCCCTACAATAAATCGATAAAATAAACCCATATCGATATACATGCGAATGAAATAAAAGAAAATTCGGTTCAAATGACTCACGTGGGTTTGATGGCCGTGATCCAATCGACGAGATTGGTTAAGAGCATACCTTCCTCTCGGATGTCGCGACACGAGGGTAATCGTTTCAACAGAATCGCATACAAAGCAAGGATCCGACCTTCGGTCACTAAAACGCTTTCGACAGGTGGTTGCCGTGGTACAACTGGTTGCAGCACCGTCAGCACAGCCGCCCACGTCGGTTGGATTGTCTCCACCACTAAAAATTTTAAATTACAATTAAAAAAAATACGACAAGAAAAACATTTATTTTTTTTCTTTTCAATTGCTCAATCAACAATTATTACCATTTTGCTTGAAATAAGCATCGAGCGCGGCTTCCAATATCTCGCCGAGCGTAGCGGGAGAAGCAACGGCAACTCCGATCACACGGAGGATACCGAGGAGTACCGGATTGCCAGCGGTTCGTTGTAGTAACCAACTTGACCAGCTCGAACGCACGTGCTCCACGAGAACGTTGCTTTGATTTACCGAGTGCAACAACTCGGTCACCAGTAGACCTGCTTCCATTACTTGCTGTGGTTCGGATACCGCTGAAACGTTTAACTTTCTTCAAAACCCTTCGATCGTAGATACCTTGGATCTATTGTCCAAGTGCGTCTATTCTTTGTTTAATGTACACTAACGCACAGACGTTCCGAGTGGATAATTCAATTTTCATCTCAATTTTAAACAGGCTTATCTCAGCGAATTTTGATCGTAAAAAAATAAAAAGAAAAGATACTTTAAACTTCTCTCCAAGAGCTTTCTCTTAGTCTAATCAATCTTTTTTGTTGATTATAGCAGTTAAAATAATTTCTTAATTTTTTTAAATGTTTTTAATCACTGGTAATTTTAACGTAAATAAAGATATCAATATATTTTTTTACATCATTTGTTATACATATACCCATATAAAAACGCTAAAAATATTACTGATGTTGAAAAATTATTGTAGAAAGGAAGTAATTTACATAAATGTTCAACGTTACTAGAATTTTAAGCGTGTATGTATAACAACTGATATGAAAAAAAAAGTTACAACTAACATTTTTAAAAGTTTTTAATACTTTGTATAAAATTTTGATATCTTTAAAAGAAGTAACCAAAACTCTTGATTTGCAATAAAAACAAATTACAAAAAATGATTTTTATACTGCTTAATGTACTTTACTGCTGGGTTTAGAAAAATATTTCATGCCATGAAAGAGAAAAAAAGAATTTGTATCTTTTATCAAGAGTTTTCAATTAGTTTCTGTAACACTTTTTTTACATCTAAATAACTTGAAAACATTGGTGGATACAAAAAATATAACAGGGAAAATACAGATTTTTCATCAACAACATAAAAAATAAGTTAAAACTAAAAATTTTAATTTTACGTGCAATCGCAATAAAAAGTCTTAGTATGTCTCCAATGGATTCTAAAAACAAATAAAAAAATTTAGATTAATTTTTATTAAAAACTTACTGGTTGTAACAACCGCTTCCAATTCATCCAGCATACGGGATAAGGCAGTTGTGACTGCCTTAGCATTGCTAGAGACAAGAGATTTGTATCTAGTTGTGCAATTTATTAATAATTTCACTGACGACCTTACGTAGATTTGTCGCTTCTTCAACGTCGTCGGATGAAAATGTGTCACTGTCGGATCGTACGCAGCCGCTATCTTTAACATACTTTACAAATTGGTTGGTACTAAGTGCTTTTAAATGGATTAAAAATCTGAAAATTTAAAATGCACGATTACTTACTTATTAACGGCTATATCGAGCGGATGATTTTGTTCGTTGTTCAAACATAGTATCACTCTAGGATCGCAACTCATGACGTGCCAGTTGACTATTTGATCGTACGCCACCGCATCGATAAAATGCCATGAGAATTTTTCAGCTTCTTGAACGAGTTTGGCAGCTCGATCGTTTTGCCTCACGTTTGGCTCGTTTGACAACTTGACTAAAAGATTCAATAGACACACGTGGACGCGACTTGTTATCGACAATGGCTGCGTCGACATCAATTCGGACATCCATTGCGTCCAATTGATACTGGTGAATACGCTTCCGAGGAATAGGTGACAATCAGGTATGTATTGATCGATAACCTGTTAAATGAAATATATCGAGTGTATCATTTCGGATCATCATTTTGGAATGTTTTGAAATCATTTTGAAATTTTTAATCATTTTGGAAATGCTAGCCGAGCAAAGAATAATTTTGTTTTTTGTATCTCTTACTTTGACCATGAATTCAACATCGGCTACGCTAGGGCTGAATCTTTCCCACGGCAAGGATAAAAAGTTGCCATGCACGACGTTCAATATGTGATCCTTAATGGACGAATGGGCGTAATTCATCACGTAGAATTGCCATAGAAAGCTCAATATCTTGTTCGACGCGGGCATCGTGTCGATTATGAAACGTATGCACTCGACGAACATTGACACCTGTAAACAACAAAAATTATTACATTAATCTTAAACCAATGTACCAACGAATAACAAAATTAGTTTCGTTGCTTTTCTTGCAGCGATCTAAATATTGGCGAAATTTTTAAATTCGTAACGTACCGTTCGATTAGCGTAAGGTCCATCGGCGATTATCCAAGGTAAGAGAACCGAACGATCGTCGGTGAGTTGCTGAATCCAAGCTGCCGTAGGTTCGCGTAAATTTCGCGTCCAGTAAGGCGTTATCCAAGGTGCAAACATTTCGCTCAGAACGGGCCAAATTTTTTCGCACACTGATAAAAAACCATTCAAGTATATAATTTTAGTTAGAAAAAAAGTTATTGTTAGAAGATAGTGGAGCATTTGTAAAGTAAGATCTTGACTTACGTTGATCGGCTAAGGTACCCCTATCGGACTGTAGAGTCAAAACGACCAATGCATGTCCAATCATACCAAGAAACATGGTAATGGGTTCGTTGTAGATTCTATATTTTGGGTACAAACCGTATAGCCCATACTGCAATCGTTCGTTCATAAAATGTTTGCTCAGTAGGACTGCGGTGTCGTGTATCTGCAACGACCAATCGGTCAATCAAATCGTTCACTTGGTTTCTATACGCACGTTGAGCAAAACTTACCTCTTGCCTCGCTAGTAATCTCTGCTCGGTAGCGTATCTTCTAATATCCTCTCGGACTTTACCTCCTTGCATAACCGGTGGAGCGTTTCTAGGTCTACCGCTCAACGCTCCAAGCAAGTCTCTCCAAACGTCCATTGCGAGACTTTGACTCTCGCTACCGCGTAAAACCGCGCTCAGAACTTCACCGTAGTGTTCGGGGAATTCGTGCAACAGTACTAAACGCAAATGGTTCCTAAACAACTCGTGAAGTACCAATCGATCGTCTTCCGGTTGAAAACCTATGTTACACAGCGCTCGCATGGCCAAGTCGATAAACGTCGAACGCTCGCTTAACCGTGGTCGTCGGTAATTTAACCAGCTACCTACGTCGAACTGTAAATAAGGTACGACACGAATGATGGTTTTTATTATTTTTAAAATTCTGCAAACAAAATAAGCCTTGGGTGAGATGGATTACCTTAGTGAGTAAAACGAAACACAAATCGACATTACTACCAGTTGACAATTCTACAACCGTCTGATACATTTGGAGGAAAGTGGAAGCACCTCCAGCTACAGGAGTGAAGTGTGGTCCGAGAAGCCCTCCCAGATTCGGTCTCTCCATTATCGTTTCCAGTAATCTAGGCCCCTGACTCTCCTCGCCACTGATGAATAGCTGAGAACAAGTTACAAGTTTTTTTAATTATATTTATAATGACTCTTTCTTTTCTTTAAAATAATTCTCTATTTCTTTAAAATAAACTCAATCAATAATTGAAATTACCTGCTCTGAAATTTATCGATTATGAATTACTGTTTTTTTCAAAATTAACTTTTTATATTAAAAGCATTATCGACTGAAAAATGCGATAATATTATAATTTAAGGAAAACTACACAAGAATATTGACCTTTATTACAATGCAATTTGTAATTGATTCAAATGTATTATGGTGATTGGTACAACAATTAATAAGTTATTTTAAAAATTGTAAAACATGAATACAGAGTAACACAAATTTTTAAACAGATCAATTTCATAATAATCTACTCTTCTCCTAGTTTCGTTTAAATTTTAATACAAAACCTTAATTTTTGTAAAAATAGTACTTCTCAGTCGATAATTTTCAGCGCAGATAATTTGAATTATTATTGATGTAATATTCCCTCTCTATTTATTTTGGTCCGATCTTTACTTGTCCCAATTTTTCGATGCACGTAGTTATAAGCTGTTTTGTCGGAGGACAGAGAGCGGCTTCCTCCGTATACAGCTGGACGAGGTAGTAAAACAATCTTACACCAGATTCTTGAACTTTTCGCAAAACTGCTGTATTCTCCGTCGTTCGGTTGACATTCAGTTCATGCTCCAACAATCTAAAATATTAAAAAAATAAATATAAAATCAAATCCGTACATCGTCAACATTTATTTAAAAGAGCACCGAAATGACTTACGCGATAAGATGATCGGCGAATACGCATCCCTGAGTCACTTTAGTCGGAGGTGGTTGGCTCGCTTTAACAAGCAAATTTTCATATTCTGCGCGATTCTGACTTATCATCTGATCCACACCTTCGCTCACACAAGCTTCTGAAACCTAAAACATATAGAAAACTCACAATTACTTACACACAATTATTTAAAAAAATTTAAAGATGTCTTACAGTTATTCCGATAACAGCAGGACCCGCGCAATGAACGATCGGTGGTGTATTAGATCTCGAACGGCGTTGATTCGATGGTGCAGGATCGCAAAATGCATGTAGCGTAACTCGACTCTCGACTTCCTTGTACAACGTTGGTACCAATTCGAGAAAAGTGCAGTCTACCGCTGTATGTTCCGATACCATGAAGTTAAACGTTTGCGCATACTCAAGTATCAACTAGAATTATATTTCATTTAATTGTTATGTTCGATTAGTATCAATTCGCTTCTAAATGCCAAAAAAAACGAACTTTTATATGTGGCTCAATGAGATCGATAACCGCTTCGGAGTCGTACAAACTTTCTTTCGGTACGGAGGGTACAAACGTGGCTTGTCGAGCCAGCGAAGGAGGTGGTACTGGTTGTTCGTAACTCCCCAATCTTCGATAAATTCGTTGCAACGGATCAGCGGGTTCGAGCGGTGTCGTCGCGGTTTGACTCAAAGGCTTCGTTATCGCGTTTCTTGGTTCTCTTTGACAGTATCGATACCACTCTTGTAACGATCTCAATTGACTACGCTGTACCGACCAGTAGTCAACGTACTCTAACCATGGATTCTAAAATTTCGTTTGGTTAATCAAATTTTTCATTGGTGGGAATATTGATGAAACGCAAACGGTTTGAAAGATCTACCTGATCGTGTTGTAATATTAATATTAACTTCTGCGACATATACTGTGGAGGTAGCGCCGGTAGATATATTCCAGGCTCAAGTAGTCGAGGTTCCTCCAGCCACAAGCTTAACGTTTTATAATATCTGCGAATATATATTAAAATATTATTAATAAATTATACAATTATCACAGTTAAAAAATTATATTTAAAATTTATTTATATTTGATAATCATGAAAATTATTCACCTACTACAGATTAAATAAAAAAAGTAAATTTAGAATTTTTTATTGCATACGCACATGCATTTTAAGACCATGTATTGAATAATCATAAATAATCAGCTAAATAAGGTAATACACATTATAATCATCTCTCATTATCTGTTCTTTATACAGGACGTTATGATTTTAAGGATTAAATGTGTTTCGAGTAAACTTATTCAATATACCTAAATTCCTGTGGCTGTTACTGATATATTTTGTTTGTTTTTGATTACTTAAGGTTAAACAAACAATTTTTATTAATTTATTACAGAAACACTACGATTTATGAAATATATTCATCTAAAAATGTACATAAATGACAATTTACGTTGTTAATCTAAGAATGATCTTATTGTAATAAATGTATACGTTCGTATTCGCCTATTTAATTTTAATATACTGACAAACATGTTGCATGAAACGTAAAAATATGTTTCTCTTTATTTAAATTAAAAAATCTTCCTGGCGATTAAGGAATTAATACTTAATCCATTTTTATATAACTTTTGACTTTTATTTACTAACTTGGCAGTGTTTAAGTAAAATACTCGTCTTTCATCGGTTATAGGTTTTCCATCATCCATGTCATTCTCTCCTTTTACTTGAAAATATTGGGTGGTATCTAACAATCGTTTTTTCAACTTCTTCAAGTAACTCAGATTTATCATCCCTTCAAAAAACTTGTCACCTACGCCACCTTTATCCACGGTTCTGTAATTTTCGGATAAAAATATATTTTTACTCGTCAAGAATATTTCGATATTCCAGGTTGATCGACCTTACCCAGTAGTAGTGGGAACCCTAGCCAAAAAGAGAACGAAAAAATTTTGCCATAACAATGGTAACAGTGGATGATCCATTGGTGTATCCAAAGCTTGTTGCGACCAGCGATAGATGGACAAACTGTTTGTTCCGAACGGTTGGACTTTCAGAGTAGAACACGCTTTCTGAAAAAATAATTTTATACGTATTAAAATAATGTAAACGTTTAAATTTGAACTAGTGTTTTTCCCCTTTCACGCATACTTTGAGAGCAGCATCGAGATTCGTTTTGTTTTGTAGTGACAGTTCACGCAAAAGTTCTCGCCACAGACCAGTTTTGATTTCTCTTTCTTGTTGCTCGGTTGACAGTATTTGATAAGCTAACCATACCGATTGAATCGTTCCGCTTAGAAGACTCGGAGATTGCGACATTCCAGTCGCCCAGTTCAAAAACGACCCAAAGCTTGAACTCGAGTTTCGATTAGCAACAACGTTCTGTAAAAGAGAGTATTCTGTAAAACAACGAACTTTTTCACGGTGCACTAAAGCAATGTATTACACTTCTTTGAATAAGTTTGATAAAATTATGTTATAGAATTTCAAGCGCAAAAGTAACCAAAATTAATTGCTATAGCAATGCAAAATGAAATACTAAAACATTTGCATAATCCTTTGAATAAAAGATTTGCATCATTTGCTTAACAACAAAAGAAATGACACAACAAATCAATATTAAAATGCTGGATAACTCTTAAAATCACAATTATTATACATATCGATTGATTACCTCAATGCATCCGGTACTTGCAAGCTAATTAAAAATAACATTTTTTAAAAGAGTTCGTTTGATCGGATTAAATTTAATAAAATGCTGTCAATATTTTACTGAATCCTAGAAACTCACCGAGAAAAGATTTTGAAAAATACTTTCGGTTATAACTCTTGTTCCCAAATGAAAGAATGAATCTCTTATCAATGTGTCCATCAAATACATAACACTTTGATCTCTATTCCAATCCGGAATTAAGACGAAGACGTTCAACCACAGTTTTACTAGTGGGTCGGGCGATTGCAAACAGAACCTACCGAAATAATTCTGCGGTTAAACAAAAACCAAACGATTCACCTTTGCTTTACAAATTGTGCACAACCTTCTAGAATTTTGTAGATGATACTCTATCATGTACGCAAAGATTTTTAATATCGGACCAGGAAAATCAGATAAAATCAGATTCTTTGCGATTTTTACATATGTTCTATCAGCTTGCACTAGTCCCACAACCAGTTCCATAAATTTTTCATTTTTTAATAATGATTCAGGACAGTCCAAAAAAAGGGGCACTAAATCGCTCAGTGCAATTAAAACTTGTTCGTACTTGTGGTAATTCATCAATACCTAAAATGCAGGATACATATGGAAATTAATTAAACTAAATTGCGTTAAATTTGCTTTAATAGTAATAATAGTATACCTGTAACAATTCGAAACCCTTAGTACATATCAGTGGTACAGAATGTCCATAAAGGGTCACTCTGATAGCTGCGTAACAGGCAATCGATTGCTTATTACGAAGACCAGTAAGGAGCGTTTCGAGATTCGCGTCAGAATCTATGTCAGGAACACAGGAAAAGGCCTGGGCTGGGCTCGAAATGGCGTACTGGCAAGCAGCTTCTGATAATTCAAGCTGATGCAGTCTCAAACTGGACATTGTATCCCAAGCCCATGAAGCAAAAACTTGCTCGTTATTTTGTGGACGTACTATTGACGAAACCTGACAAAATATAATGATTTTAATCATTTTTTATTTATCCTTAAAGAATTTTATATTTGTTTGTTATCTAAAAATATTACCTGCTTGACTCCTTCGGACAACAGTGAGGCAGTTTGCGCTGGTGTACTTTCAGGAATATATTTGATTGTAAGTTCTACGATGAGTAATGCGACTCGTCGATGGAGATCAAGAGGCAGATACAAATTCTCGTAACTACAAATGATTATGATTATATTTATTAAAATGTTTTATTAAAATCTATCGATCAACCAATTTACTTTACCTGTCAAAACCCCAATTCAAGTGCGAAATGATCAATCTTGCTAAATGACTCTCTGTAGAATTAAGTGGAAATTTGTGTAACCAATAGGATAGAGTATTAAAATCTTCGTCATTGGGAACCCAGTGGTTTATACTTAATTCAGTAAATAAATACAAGCTCAACTAAAAATAATTTGATTTTATTAACTATTTAAAACGAAGTAAAATATTAATATTTCAAATTTACCTTTCCAACGGACACAAAGTTGTCTTTAAGTTTAGATATAATATCTGACAAGAGAGAAGGATACTTGCTAGTCAGATTAGATAAAAGAGATCTTGCATCTTTGGAACAAGCATCTTGAGTCTTTGAACTAAGAAATCCAATCTAAACGTTAAAAATAAAAAACTTGTAAGCATCATAAAAGTAAAATATAAAAAGAACATTTTTATTGTATCTTACCTGAAAAAGATCGATCGTCGTGGCTCGGACAAATTCGTAATCTTGATTATTCCTCGCCATAGCCATATTTGCAAAAGTCGTCAATAGAAAGTAAGATTCATCACCCGGTAGTCCACTAAGTTTTTCTTCAAATTGTTTACGTAAAGAGACTGAATTCAATTCAATTTCCCACTCTAAATTAAAAATAATATTGAAAAAGTAAAATAGAAAAAGGAATATCGGGAAATCTTTATTGTTAAATCTTAATGTTTTTACCAGTCACAGCTTCTGGATTAAACGTATCGTTAGGAACGGAATCCGTGTGAAGAATATAAAATATTTGCCACAAGGTGGAAAGAGAAACTATACGGTAAGGTATAGCTGCTAAATATTGCCATGCACCCAATCGACGTGACGAAAAAATACACAAAGTTGCTCGAAGAAAGAAACAATCGTATTCCGTCTGGAGTCTTCCGAGCATTGAAGGATCAATATTCTAAAATTATTATTAATTATTAGTATTATTTTTTAAAACGGTTATATTATTGTTTAACCCATTAAATATTTAATACCTGACTCCTATCAAAAGATTCCCATAAATCACTGGCATACTGAACAACGTCTCGTATGAGTGCACTCAGTCTTTTCGCGAGTTGACGATACCTTGGTGAATCGTACGTTTTCAAACCTTTTTTTAGCAGCCTAACGATAACAGTTGAGAAAGCAAATATCCTAAGCATGTGATGCTCAGTTATCGAACTACGATCCTGTCGATATTCTTCATTATTGTCGTGCTCAATGTAAAGGACTTGTTCGAACAACTTGTCAAGAGGTATCTGATGTAACAAACTGATCAAATCACTTTCTGAAAGATTGGCTCCGATGTTCGCTATATCCTCGTCCTCTTCACCCTCTTCGTCTAACATCACCCAAACGGTATCACCTTGACAGTTTCCCGTATCTTGTAAAGAGATTTGTACCTGTTCAAGAAACTTTTCTCTTTCTTTGACAGGCATTAAAATCACAGCCAAGGTTGCAACAATATGATCTAGATGGGGATCGTTCAAAGGTGAAGTACTCAATGCGCGAGTGGTGCTTCTCAAAGGCACTGGTACCTGTACGTAACTCTTGGCCCAGTTTGCTACTCCACCTGGACACCTCAGTATGTGGCTTAGAAGGAAAAGATGATCTTGCCACGAAGCTACCCTGAAATCGTTATATATAATTTAATAAACGACTTGTAAATAAAAAAAATTATTGTAATAAATTTTTTGTTTACCTTAGCAATACTGCTACAAGTTTAGATAACCAATCTCTTGTATCCCCAACAAATCTTCCATCTTTCAAAATACGCCTTTGAAAGTTAAATAAAATCGTAATGCACATTCGTAATTCAACTAACTGCGGTAACGCGTGCGAAGCTGACTGATAAGCCAGTAGACTGACAGGTGCATTGGCAGTTAAATTGGCAAACTCTTTACAAGAGACACAGACTCTCTTATGTATAAAGAAACATAATTTTTAATATTAATTTATTAAAATAATTATTAGTAATAATTTTAAATTTCATTGTTACCTGGACATAGTGGTCAATTTGAAGACGGAGAGTTTCAGCTTCATAACAATACAAGGCTTGAATATTATGTAAAGATTCTTTTATAGCAGAAAGATTCCGCGTAAGGGCAGTGAGTGTCTGCTGGTTAAAGTGAGCTATTGAATATTCGTGCGTTGCGCTCACAGGATTACCATCTTGGCACTCGCCTGTAAAAAGATTTTCTTGCTTCACATTATAGGAAATTTAAAAATTTAAAATTTTTGTATTAAATGTAAGATTAACTCACCTGTTTCAGTTACAGAAGTTTTGTCAAGGCACCACAACTGCTTTTGTGTTTCTTTGCAGGCTTTTTTCAGACTTTCCAGTTCATGAGAATTAACTATCAGATGATTTCTTACACGTAGATAGTTCATTAGTAGCTCATGCAGTTTGTGCTGTTGTCTTACTGCATGGCTTAATAATTGAACCTCTACAAATTCGTTAACAAAAGTCTCGATTACATTCAGCTCTTGATTACTATACAGTGCAGCTAACTGTGCTTCGGTAAATGGTTTTACTGTCTTTTGATTAATCATTACACTTTTTTCTGGAGAATAGTCAATTTGTTTCACAAAACATTTTTCTGCTATTGATTTGTCTAAAACTGGAGAAATTATTGCTACTGCTGAAAAATGCAATTAAAAATAGATATAATTAAAAGTATGTTTACTAAATAACTTTTATAATACGATTGCAATAATATGAATAATAATCATAGTTACCTGTCATACTACAGGGAAGATTATCAAGAACTGGCGCACTGGGAGATTCCATTAATTGCATTGTTGATAAATTTGCTTGAATATTTTCAGTCGATTGCTCCAAATCTTCCTCAGCTGGAGCTGATGCAACAGGAACAACTGGAATAACTGTATCTACTTCGTCAATTAATTGATTTTCTTCTATCTGCAATGCAGTACAACAAAAAATATTAGTATTGCCAAAAGAATGTAGACTTGACTTGAAGAATGTAAAAAAAATTAATACATTACCTGTATAGAAGTACTAGCTATCTCTTCTGATGTATTATCAAATACCTCCAAATTTTCAACTTCTTTTGATGTATTAATAAATATCTCTGAACTTTCTTTTTCATAGATTTCAGTAGTCAATCGCTGCAGAATGTAATTCACTCTCCATATTTTCAACACCCTCACCTCTAGGATAATTGGTAGGTGATTCACCCAATAAACACTCAAATTCTTCCAATGTCGGTGCATCAGGAATTTGACGTTCAAGGGCTACAGATCTGGTGCGATCCTTTTTCTTTTTCTAAGGATAAAATAAGATTTATATTTTATTTATTACTTTTATTAATTAATACATTGACATCTTTTGTCAATTGCATTTAATAAAATTTGTCATTGTTATCAAAAATTAACAACTGTAATCTCAAAGAATAATATTCCTTCACCTATAGAAATCTTGCAAGTAATCATGAAGAAAAAAATAGGAAATCATCGAAAATCTCAAAAAGAGATTACATAAAGAAAATATCTACACAAATAATTAAAACTTTCTAAAATGAGAAACAACGTGGAAAAAAAAATTATTAAAAAAAGTCATATCTCCAAAAAGGATTCCAACAATGTAAAGAACTATATATATGCAGAATGACGCATAATGTTTTGATCGTTCGAAAACAAAGGAAAAAAAAACCATGAAAAAAAACAAAATGAAACATAACCTTTACCTGTCGCGATCTCTGTTTCTCCATAACGTTTGTTCGTTCCTAATAAATACACGTGTGAACGAAAATTGAAATAACCAAAATCCCGTGGGATGTTTTTTAGTCGAAAATGAAGCTCAACACGTAGTTACGAAAAAAAGAGAAAAACAATCACGTCCTCGTATTATCATTTTTTTCTCTCGCACACGTATATATCGGTCTCTCTCTCCGCGTATTTACAACGCTGTGATGCGACTGACGACGTACTATACATTCGGACCGTGAAACATCTGATTCTGACAACTCGATCGAAGATACACGCTGCGGAGATGATTAAATGAAAAAAATTTCTCCGTCTTTTTTAAAATTATTAGTACAAGACGGTCAAATTAAGAGTCGCGCATCACTAAATACGGTCAATCTAAATTGGCCTTCGATATATACGCGCAAAGTGTGCATATTATTGTTATGAAACTCGATCGTATAAGTATATACGATTACACTAATTTCTCGGAGCACGAAGATATCCGACTTATCGACTATAAATATACTTTTCTATAAGTTAATATTTTTTTTCGTTCGTATAACAATACATTTATTTTGATAACCGTTTTAATTAAATTATTATTCATTATTTTTTACTTTTAATTTTACGTCTAATTAAAATTTTTGTAATATTACGTTACGCGTAAAGTATACATATAAGTATATTTTTTATACAAAATAGTGTAGTAGGTCAGTCGCGGTTAGATCGAATTACGTTACATGAAACATTATTATCAAATTATTTTAATTAGCAACGTTATGGTCATCAACAAATAGAAGTACAATTGAATTTTTTACCATTCTTAATAATCGTATAAGCAAAAATTAAATTAATTTAAATATAAATATTGATAATAATAATTAAGCTAACAAAATTTTTAAAATTAAATTTTTTTTATTTTTTGTATTTAATGTAGATGCATTACTTATCAGTTATCACCAATAAATTAGATATTAAATGAATATATACAAATAACGATAAAATGTAAATTTATCTTTTGTTTAATATTTTTAATTTCGAGAATGAAAATATAGTTGATCAGATATGCGTATAAAAGCAACGTTGCATAAAAAAAAAGAAACATCCCTTGTGGGGATCGAACCCACGACCTTTGGATTAGAAGTCCAACGCGCTATCCTCTGCGCCAAAGGGACTCGATGAGTCGAGCAGAAATAGCATTACTCGAACCGACTATCGCGTCGATATACACGTGGTAAATATACATATATATATATATAGGTATGCACACATATATACGTGTATATACATAAATTTACGTATCTTAAGATGCCGATTATAGGTACTTATGGTATATTTTTAAAATCGTATATACGTTTCATGTCTCTAACGTGTTACGTGAAACAATAAATAAAATACATGATAAAAGTTATTTTATAAATTATGGGCAAATGTAAAAAATATCTATTAGATTTTTTTACACATTATTAATAATTAAAACTTAAAAACTAAGGTAGCGTGAAACATGCGGTTGAAAAAAAAAATTAAAATGTATGCGTTTTTGGAGCCATATATATAAATCCACCATTTTTTTGTATCTAATGACACCCGAGAACCACAGGACTTCATTTTTTCAGATATATAATACAATTTATGTTGTCAAAGATTGAAGCTTTTATTACGTAGATTAAAATTGTTAAAGATTTTAATATTAATGTAATATTTTTTATAATATTTAGCTGTTTCACAATGAGTTCAATAAAATGCATCAGTTCGTATTGTGGAACACTTTTAAAATGGTTTTTGTAACTTAAAATTTATGCTTATAAGTTATAACATAGACGACTTGTACCATACTTACTTACTTAATTTATTATAATATTCAACTGATTTATGTATTACATGTACAATAATGTACTTAAATTACTGATGTACTCGTCGAATAATAATCCTAACCTATAAAGTAAATCGATCCGTGAAAAAGGAATAATAATCAGGGTTGGCTATAAATAAGTACAGTCGCCAATCACTCATTTTCGAATACTTTTTCGAATACCGAGTAGCAACATTTAATATAATTGTTGGAATGTACACATTAGATTTACTTTAGTATACGAAAACACATTGACACATTACCGAGTAAAGTAGTAAATCAAATCATTATATAGTAAAATATTATTTTATGTTTACTTCTAAGGCGATAGCCGTTTAGTCTGTAGTTAATTAGTTCGAGTTCGTCAGCCTCTGCAGTAAGACCTCTCAGCCTTATTAGGTTCTAATAAACTTTCTGAATTATATTTGATTAAAGTATATTTTATTTCATTGCTCACTTCCAATAATTAAATTTTATATATAATTGTAACTATCATTTTTATGAATATTTTAACCTTTATTGCCGAAATAGGATATGTATATATAACATGATATTTTTAGTATTAGAATGTAATGTAATAAATAAACAAAGATTTTTTTAATTAGATTCATATTTATAATTTTAATAAATAAATTGATTATCTAAGTTTTATAGAATTATAATTAAATTAGTTTTTACAAATATTAAGTATTTTTACCGATAGTTTTTATTACATTTTAGTTTATCCGCGTCATGCGACATCTATACGGTGACAAAATAAAGCTTTCTTCTATCGATAATACATACTTAACTTTTGTATTAAATTTTCGACAACGAATTCAAATATATTAAAGACATATAGCACATTTAATAGAATGACCACAACCTCAAAACATTCGAATAATGCTTCCAGCTTTCCGGAAAGAGTAAACTTCAAAATTCCTATAGTTTCGGATGGGTTTTTAACGTTTTCGTCTGATTTACAACTAATTTCTGTTGTATTTCCAGTATTTACGAAGATAAACGCTGTTTTATTAGATTTTTCACATGTCCATTTTTAATAGGTATTTAATAGGACATAACTAGATTCAACTGTAATCTATATTTACAAGCTCAAAAATTGGAGAAAAATAGGATTTTACACTAATAAATGGTCATAAAATGTGAGAAAAAGCGTTTCATCGATAGGAGAAAAATGGACACATTTTTCGCCTATTTTTTGCCCATTCTATTCAAACAGTCTATTTAATACTTAATTAATGGAATATGATTTCTACCAGGGTAATTATATAGACCAATTTCTCTTATTTCTAATATTGCGAAAGTTTTCGAAAAAATTATTCATGTTAGAATCAATTTTCTTAGAGAAAATAAAATCTTATCTGATGATAAACAATACGGTTTTTTGAAAAATAAAAGTACAAATGATGCATTAAATTTTCTCACTTAACATATACTTATAATAAAAATTCAATAGCTACTTTTATAGACTTGGAAAAGCTTTTGATACAGTTGACCATAATAAACTGTTTATAAAAATGGAAGCATATTATGGTATTAGAGGTCAATTACTTAATTTATTGGAAGATTATTTAACTAATAGATATCAAAGGGTTAAGTTAAAAAAAGTTAAAAGTGATCGACTACCAGTAACTATTGGAGTTCCACAGGGAACTATATTGGGACCTTTGTTTTTCTTGATTTATATTAATGATCTGCTTGATCTTGTTACTAAGGATTGTATATAATGTTGTCCTATGCTGATGATACAGTATTATTGTGTTCGGGCACAACATGGAATAGTTGTGAAATTTTGATGAATAGTGCCCTAGAAAAAACATGTGATTTGATAGTTGCTAACGACTTATACTTAAATGTTGATAAAACTGTCTATATTGTATTTCGAAGTTACAGTGATAGCATTCCTAAAAAACTAAATATTAATATTAAAAATAAGCCCATTGAAAGAGTAGAATTTGCCAAGTATATCTAGGGGTTTATATTGACGGTCATTTAAGATATGGAATTATCACGTAGACATTTGCTTTTTATTTTCAGAAAATTATCTAAAATTATGAACCAAAAGTCTCTATTACAGATTTACTATGCTTTTGTTAATAGCATTGCATCCTATGGCATTATTGCATGAGGTGGGGCTTACAATGGCGTCATGTCGATATTAGAATCTTTACGAAAAAGATTTATTAGAATAATCTTCAAAGACCATGAGAATAATAAAGTGCCTTTAAGTATTAAGCAAACTTTTGTTCTTAATTCAGTATTGTATTACTATCAGGACTTGAAGAATAAATTTTTGTTTTCTAAGAGTAAAAATATAATTTTGCCTAAAATTAAGAAAACTATTTCCTATAAGAGTTGTGAATACAATGCTATAAAGTATTTCAACAATCTTCCAAATAAGTTAAAAACTTTATATCTAAGCCAAAAAAATATAAAACCGAAAATTAAAGAGTACATAAGAAAAAATGATAATTTTATATAGTTTTGTTATTTATCAAGTTTCATTTTATATTATTATAATTTTTAAACCAATTTTAAATGTTGTTTTTCACTAATACACACTATAAAGATGTTTTTTAGTTCGTAAGTTAGTTGTTTAAATTAGTCTACCTGGCCTAAGTACAGGTATCTTTGTACCTCTTTAGGATGTAATGTTTAGTCGGATATAATAATGTATATTTAGACTTAAGCTTCATATGTATTACTGGTAAATAAATAAATAAATAAATAAATAAATATGGAAAAACCTACTCTCGATAGAATTAATTAACTAATGTGTAATAAAAACTAACGGTAAAATTATTTAATTATAATTCTATAAAACTTAAATGATCAATTTATTTATTAAAATTATAAATATTAATCTAATTAAAAACAACAAAATATTTTTTATTCATTATTATTATTGTATTCCATTCAAAATGCTAAAAATACAATAATGTTCTACTGTAATTCAGATAATGTTAGGAGTTTTGACAAAGAATGTTAAAATCTTAAAAATATGTAAAATATAATTATATTAAATATAAAAGTATTCGATAGAATATAATTTCATAAAAAAAGTCGGTATTCAAAAATGACTGGTTGGTGATTACTTACCCAATCCTGATTTAATTATTATTATAATTCGAAATTATCATCAATTTCGCTTATCTTATGTTGGAAATTAATCTTGAGATCTTAGACTTTCAAGACATATCCAATACTTTTGTAAATTAACACGGAATATCTACCTTATTTTAGTTGGTATTATTAGTTGGTTTTTATTGGGCATGTTCTTTTCAAATTTTCAAAAAGGTGTATAACTGTGTCGAAAGAAAAGTAAAATAAAAAAATGAGATTGTGCTGATTACGTTGTTATTTGAAAACAATCATTTGTAATGAATTCATAAGTATGAATATTGTTCTATTAATTCGAATGCTTAATTGATTTTTCTTTTCGAAAATGTTACGTATACTTGTATTAATTTTTTTCTTTCGAAATTTGATTTCAAATTTGGAAGTAGTCGTGATATAAAATATCGTATATGAGTTTATCGTGCACTCGTTTCGTTCGTGCGAACAATCTCGCGCAAGGCGGGATACAAATGATACAATCTCCCACACTATAGAGTCTTAACATACTATTATCGCATTTCTTATATCACTATATAGACGATGTGCTAAAAACATGCTAGAAAAAGTACGTTTTGACATGTCTAGAGTCAAAATCACGTGTTTTTAGAATATGTCTATATACATGCGTCTGCGTGTGTATGTGCAGTTCGTATTCCGTATAACGTCATTTTTTAAACTAATAATATATCAATTATTGATGTCACTCGTCTAAGTCATTTAGTTTTCTTTTCTCTTTTGTTTTAAATTATTTAAATAATTTAAATTTGTTAATTGCAGTAGATCGTATTTTTAAATCGAATTTTCCTCTCTGTTCGGAGTTTTGAAATTATTTCGATATTAATTTTCAAGTTATTAAAAAATACTGTTTTTTTTCAATTTGTTATAACCCGGAAACTAATCAGTCAAATGTGCTGAAAAAAATCGTGGTGACAAAACATATAATATTGACTATATTTTTTGTACAATTTTTAGGTAATTCAGAATTAGTTTTTGATAAAAAAAATATAAAGTCCGAAAAAAATGAGTTTTTTTGGCCATTGTTTTTCTTTTACTTAGTTTAAGTTTAATTTTTATGCTCCATTTTTAATATTATATATTTTTTTATTATATACAATTTTCATATTTATATGTCATGTACATCACGAAAGAAATACAGTTGTCAATTCATTATTGTAAATTTTACACTGATATATTATAATCAAAAGAAAAATGGATAGCTATTGCTTTGAAAATAAGTAAGGTTATAACAAATATTTAAAAAGTAAAAATTTATACTGTGCACTGCTGGAAGAAAATTTATTCATAGTGAGATCCATTTTTTTTCAAACACCCATTCATCCACAGTATTAGTCGTTGTAGAATACACACCAATTCGGCGTTAGCGGTTAGTTTGATTTATTCGTATATACAATAACAGCGTTAAATTTTCTTAGTGATCAGTGAACAAAAAATCATTTCTTTTCTTGCTGCTAATGGAAATTTTTTGCTAAAAACTTTTTTTTCAACCGCAGGTAAATATATAATATATATATATAAATATAATATTTTACTATAAAAAATAACGGAAATTTTACAGCATATATACATATATAGTAAAAAGAGTAATATTTTCTAATCAACGGTTGTCCAAAACCGTTTGGTTTTGACTTTCTCGAGGAAAACTATTTTTGTATAATATTAAAAATACCATTTATAAATTGACATATAATTGTGATTTAATTCCAATAAATGGAATGGGGCGAAGATGATCAGAAAACACGTTTCACCACAATAAAAACTGTCAACATTTTTTCTCGATTTCTATTAAAAGCATATATATATATAATAAGGAAATACAATAAATTTCTAACTGCAAGGTAAATAATAAAAAAATACTATTGAAAATATTCCACACAAATTCCTCAACTCTCAGTTGGAATTGGCCATTTTTAATGTATCGGTGTTATATATACAATTGCTATTTATTTATACAAGTTATATATAAATAATGAAATAAAAATGTAGGAAAGATCGCGAAGTTTAACTGTATATAGAGTTATAATGTACATATACATAGTGAAAGAATAAAATAATCGAGATCGAGAAAGAACATCTACTTGGAAAAGTTTAAACGGCGGTGGATAAATGCGCAAGTAAAATTTTATCTATCCTGGAGTGTAAAACGAAAAAGTATATAAGTATACTTATGTATAGAGATACAAAAGCAAAGTTGTTGTAGGATACCGCGCGGTCAATCGAAATGTGTAAAAAAATAAAATAAAAATGATTGCGGTAGACTGCAGCGGGATATATTCCAATATCAATATTATGTATATAATTGTACATTGACATTTCCAATTGACGTTTATATCGTATATACTCGGGTATACGGGGGAAATTAACGTTAAATTCACGAAACACGGGGCAATAAAGAGGATGTTACGTATATATGTATATATATATCACAGTTACGGTTAAACAATTTCAATTAATCATAAAGACAATATAGTAATAATCGTACAAACGCTCATAGCGTGTAAATTCCATTGTTCCACGCGGTCGGTCTATACCTACATAAGCGCATTAAAATTTACGTCCACGCGCGGCTCGTCGCTTTCGACGCCCGCGTCAAGACGAAAAATCGCGAATTATATGTACATGTATATATGTATATATATATGCATATACGCACACGTGAATTTCAAACAATTCATACCCCGCACACACACACACACACACATTCACGTAAATATTAATTACAAGTGATGCGTTTATTGATATTAATTATTATTAATTATTATACATAACGTGCAGTGTGTGTGTGTGTGTCTTTGTAAAAATATATCACCTCAATCGTATATGATTCTACAAAATGAATCTAAAAACCCTCAATCTGATTCTCAATTTTTTTATGTAAATAAAAATCTATAGAAAAATTATATATAAACGTACGAACGCCAACAGCATATCTAAATATTTAGGGTTACATAATGGTGTATAAGCGATGTTATATGTAATTTTTATCCAAAGTTTAGTATGATTAATGATACTCAGTTTGACGATTTTGATAGTCATTTTTTTCCTAGATAAGAACGGACGTATTTCGTTTTTTAGAAATATTTTATTTCATCTCCGTGTAAATCAAGATGCATTGATTCTTCTACAACGTGCATGATTAAAAAAAATTATAGTGAAATCCGATAAAACGGTGTCAATTCGTTCGAATCGTGATTTTGTCGAGTTGATGAATTACATCTCTTTTATATCCCGTTGGAAACTGGTCAAATACTCTGTTTTTGAACTGACGAAACTGGATTCCGTTGGTTTTCAATGATTTTTACAATCAAATTAACTGAATTTCCTTAAACTATATAATTATTTAGTATCTTCTAGTAAGTCTAGAAACAAAAAGTTAATTGTGTTATTAAGTATGATATTTATTACTCAAAAAAGTAGTAGTTTTGATGTGACAACATTTTTGAATGTCGCAACACGATATATTCTAAATGGAAACAACCCCATTTAAGCAATATAAGTTAAATTAAGAAATTATACGTATATATAAAGGGATTTTGATAAAATAATCTTGTTGTATGATTGTTTACTATGAAAACAGAGAAACATTGTTTGTTATACTCATTTAAGAATTTTAATTTAATTTTCGTTCTTTGTTATGTGTAATAATAAATTTTACGACGGACCATAATGTTGTATCTCTGTATACGCGGTGTATTTGCTATATCAGGGAAAAGGTATAAGTGCATATTTTATTAAAGAGAAGAAAATTACCGAGACCGCTACACACAATGTGACTAATTTTCCGTGAAAAACGGTAAGTTTCATTAAAATAAATGGTACAATATTTCTATAAACCAGAGGCAATTGAACCACTTGTTTATGTTTCGGATACTTGAATATAAATCAAGAACATTGTTTGTATACTTAACAAAACTAACCAGGAGAGCGCTACATCTTTGAGAAAAGGATCTTCTTTTAAACTCTATAACGCTCTTTTTTTATGAGAGATACAAGCAAAAAACGAAAAATCTCGCCAAAATACCCTTGACTTTGATTACTTATATATAACTCAAAAACGAATATAGAGATTATAGATTGGATTTTAAAAAAAGAAGCTCAAATATCTTGATTTGGTCAAAAGTTATGAAAGAGAAAAACGAATTTAACGATATTTTGATGACTATTTTGAATAAAAAAATTTACTCATTTTTTAGGCTAAATTGTCTTTTTATTTTTATTTTTTCCATCACTTTCGACTAAATCAAGATATTTAAGCTTTTTTTTTTAAATCCAATCTACTCGATCAAAGCTTTCTTCTGAACTTAAATTTGAGTATAAATATCTATTTGTTTTTAAGCAAAAAGTAATCAAAGTTAAGGGTTTTTTGGCGAAATTTTTCGTTATAGTAGAAAAGTTTAAAACTCTGGGTTTCTTTATATTTTGATAAACATATTTAAGAGTTTGGTAAATATCCGTTTCCCGGAGGTAAAGAAATTCTCCTTGTTAGTTGTTAATTGACACTCTTTGCCATCGATAGAAAAGTAGCACTTGCTACAGATATAAACTATTTATTATTCGTTTTATCAATAATATAAATTTAAACATTTTTGAAAAGAAAGCTAAGGATATATAATAGTCCAGTTCTTTGATACCTTACGTTAATTAGAAATATAATAGTGATGATTGATATATATCGATAATCGGTTTCTGATTACGAGAAATATAGGTGAAAGATATATTGATAATCTTTGCTACTAGCTAAACTTGGAGATTTTTCATCGGAATTATAATAATAAAATATAATATTGTACTCGATTAAAAAATGTTAAATTGAATAAAATAATATTCAACGCGGCTTGTTATACCCCCACGTACAGACATCGCGTGATACGCGCGACGTACCGTGGAAATACAAAAACCGCAAAGACCTCGTGGTGAAAAAAATCGTATAAATTAAAATATCTCAGCTGGTTAAATATCGAATAATCCGGAGAGAGGGGAAGAGAGAGAGAGAGGGAGGGAAAATCGCGGAAACCGATGAGGAAAAAAAAGCATAAGCGTCTTTAGTTTGTATGTGTGTACGTGTGTGTGTGTGTGTGTATGCGTGTACAGCTAGAGGCCGGGGCAATTAGCACGATTGAAACGCAAAGTCGCGTAAATTGACGCCTCGACGCGTTCGACAATGGGAGAGAGGGCGCGTAGCTGCGAGGGTGTTATCGCACACAGACGCGGGAACGCGGAGACACGCACACACACGTGGAGGAGGACTTTTCATTTTCCGCGAGTCGTCGACGAGTGAGGACGACGCCGCAAATCCGGGCAATAACAATTCCCGCAATAGCAATAATCGTAAGCCCCGTGTTCGTTCTCCGGACTCCGTACCGAGCTGCCACCCACAACCCACCAGGCCACCACCCGGTCCCCGCTTGCCGGTGCCCGCCGCGCCGGTGCAGCCGCGAGTCGACGACTCGACGAAACGAATTATATAGGAGGCGGTGAGCGCGCGCGCGCAACCCTTCCCCTCATTGGTCGGGTCGTTACGGCTTCCTTCTCATTCGACGAGGGACCCTCCAATCCCCAACTCGAGTGCACCTACGTCCGGCTCTCCGTTTTACTTTTACTCCGGATCCGTCTCTCTCTCTCTCTCTCTCTCTCTCTCTCTCTCTCTGTCTCGTGCGCTTTTTAAATGCTTAACTCCCCGGCTATCTATGCCAATTCGACACTCACCTAATATTATCTATGCAGCCTTCTTTTTTCATATTTCCAACATCTGGTACACCTGTGTCATTTTACATTTCATTACCCGCACCGAGATAAATGATTTATATGATAAATGAATTTAATGATCTCCACAAGCCAAATATTCCCCACAACTCAGTAAGGCGGACTGTATTAATACCAGCCACTTTAGAAACTTCACAGGATGAGTGTTTGAAAAAAGACCAGGACATGCTAAGTCAAAATAAAAAATTTAATTGATTGTAGTATAAAATTAAAAAAACGGGAAAAAAAAGAAAGAAAGGAAAAGAAAATTTATTGTATTTCGCCCTGAGTATGCCTGGTGGGCTCATCAGTAGAGTCCAGGCATCTCGTCTCTAGATACAGATGAATGATATATAATATAAAAATTTTTTTAAAAAACAGCTTCATTCCGACCAGGAAGACATGGGGTATATATGCCGATAGCAAACTTTAGTAAGTGCCACATATTAACAGGTAGCCCCCTAACGAGATAAATTATTATTCATATTTTGATATTTATCTTCTATAAGATTAATCAAACGTGTGGAAGAAAAAAGGTAAAGATTTTGTACCTAAGTATTTTTTAGTTTTACAAATGTTTTTTTCAGATTTTTCTTCTGCTATTGTTTAACGTATTATTCAAAGTTTCATCGTACGGGGTGCCGGAGTGGCGTACAAAAATTTAAAAATTACTGTACTTTAGCGCGAGCTTGACCGAGGCCTTTACTAAAGTTCCTTTTTAATTTTACAAGTCAGTGTAGTTTTATAGTTGAATAATTTCCAATTCGAAAAATTCAAGTTAAAATAAAAAAAAACAATTATGAATTTATATAAATTATAACAATATCTTATAATTTATATACTTTAGTTTCATACTCGTTGTATTGACATAAGGATTGTGATGGATCGATGGATCGAATTAATTTTACGCATTTTTAGGAAATATTCCGTTTTATCGGTAGGACCACAAGAGCAAACTTCCTCGAAATGTACTGAAAAAATTGAGCTGATTCAATTGAATTTTAAAAAATATTTAATTGTAACATCAAAAAGTATTTATTAAGAATGAACAACTTTTTGATCGGACGGTAAGTAAAAATTGTCTTTAAACGTCTTCGTGTGACACAATTTCCCCATTTACAATACGAAAATGAAAGAAAAATAATATATATTAATAATGATTATATTGTTAATAGAAACGTAAGGATATATTTCGATTATCATAATTTTTTCCTTTAAATTATAATAAAATTACTACACATTCATATGTGTATATTTGCTATAAAATCGAGTACAAATAATATAGTAAAAATTATAATAACCTAAGTGTATCTCTACGTTTCTATAAAATAGGTTAATTTCAACCAATCTTAATTCAATCATTCTATATATTCGAATTAAATATTAAAATCACTTAAAAGAGTGAACATCATAAATTCAATGTTCATTTTCGAGTGAAAATTCTTGTATGCTCACTCTGCAAACTATAGTCACTCAATTTTCCCATCAGACGCTTAATTCCGGTGACTTTTTAACTAATTTTCGAGAGTTTAAATCTATGTCTATATAAACGATTTCTTAATTTTTCACAACAAAATATTTTATTGAATTCACTCAAGTTTTTGTTTCGTTGTTTATGTACACTAAAAAATATAAAAAGAAAGAAAGAAATACACTAATTAAAAAAGAGATGAATCAAGAAAAGCACGATATTAATAACCGCGGTGTATGAAAATTATTTTCCAGGCTATATGTATATATGTGTGTGTGTGTGTATGCGTGTACAGCTAGAGGCCGGGGCAATTAGCACGATTGAAACGCAAAGTCGCGTAAATTGACGCCTCGACGCGTTCGACAATGGGAGAGAGGGCGCGTAGCTGCGAGGGTGTTATCGCACACAGACGCGGGAACGCGGAGACACGCACACACACGTGGAGGAGGACTTTTCATTTTCCGCGAGTCGTCGACGAGTGAGGACGACGCCGCAAATCCGGGCAATAACAATTCCCGCAATAGCAATAATCGTAAGCCCCGTGTTCGTTCTCCGGACTCCGTACCGAGCTGCCACCCACAACCCACCAGGCCACCACCCGGTCCCCGCTTGCCGGTGCCCGCCGCGCCGGTGCAGCCGCGAGTCGACGACTCGACGAAACGAATTATATAGGAGGCGGTGAGCGCGCGCGCGCAACCCTTCCCCTCATTGGTCGGGTCGTTACGGCTTCCTTCTCATTCGACGAGGGACCCTCCAATCCCCAACTCGAGTGCACCTACGTCCGGCTCTCCGTTTTACTTTTACTCCGGATCCGTCTCTCTCTCTCTCTGTCTCGTGCGCTTTTTAAATGCTTAACTCCCCGGCTATCTATGCCATTCGACACTCACCTAATATTATCTATGCAGCCTTCTTTTTTCATATTTCCAACATCTGGTACACCTGTGTCATTTTACATTTCATTACCCGCACCGAGATAAATGATTTATATGATAAATGAATTTAATGATCTCCACAAGCCAAATATTCCCCACAACTCAGTAAGGCGGACTGTATTAATACCAGCCACTTTAGAAACTTCACAGGATGAGTGTTTGAAAAAAGACCAGGACAAGCTAAGTCAAAATAAAAAATTTAATTGATTGTAGTATAAAATTAAAAAAACGGGAAAAAAAGAAAGAAGGAAAAGAAAATTTATTGTATTTCGCCTGAGTATGCCTGGTGGGCTCATCAGTAGAGTCCAGGCATCTCGTCTCTAGATACAGATGAATGATATAATATAAAAATTTTTTTAAAAAACAGCTTCATTCCGACCAGGAAGACATGGGGTATATATGCCGATAGCAAACTTTAGTAAGTGCCACATATTAACAGGTAGCCCCCTAACGAGATAAATTATTATTCATATTTTGATATTTATCTTCTATAAGATTAATCAAACGTGTGGAAGAAAAAAGGTAAAGATTTTGTACCTAAGTATTTTTTAGTTTTACAAATGTTTTTTCAGATTTTTCTTCTGCTATTGTTTAACGTATTATTCAAAGTTTCATCGTACGGGGTGCCGGAGTGGCGTACAAAAATTTAAAAATTACTGTACTTTAGCGCGAGCTTGACCGAGGCCTTTACTAAAGTTCCTTTTTAATTTTACAAGTCAGTGTAGTTTTATAGTTGAATAATTTCCAATTCGAAAAATTCAAGTTAAAATAAAAAAAAACAATTATGAATTTATATAAATTATAACAATATCTTATAATTTATATACTTTAGTTTCATACTCGTTGTATTGACATAAGGATTGTGATGGATCGATGGATCGAATTAATTTTACGCATTTTTAGGAAATATTCCGTTTTATCGGTAGGACCACAAGAGCAAACTTCCTCGAAATGTACTGAAAAAATTGAGCTGATTCAATTGAATTTTAAAAAATATTTAATTGTAACATCAAAAAGTATTTATTAAGAATGAACAACTTTTTGATCGGACGGTAAGTAAAAATTGTCTTTAAACGTCTTCGTGTGACACAATTTCCCCATTTACAATACGAAAATGAAAGAAAAATAATATATATTAATAATGATTATATTGTTAATAGAAACGTAAGGATATATTTCGATTATCATAATTTTTTCCTTTAAATTATAATAAAATTACTACACATTCATATGTGTATATTTGCTATAAAATCGAGTACAAATAATATAGTAAAAATTATAATAACCTAAGTGTATCTCTACGTTTCTATAAAATAGGTTAATTTCAACCAATCTTAATTCAATCATTCTATATATTCGAATTAAATATTAAAATCACTTAAAAGAGTGAACATCATAAATTCAATGTTCATTTTCGAGTGAAAATTCTTGTATGCTCACTCTGCAAACTATAGTCACTCAATTTTCCCATCAGACGCTTAATTCCGGTGACTTTTTAACTAATTTTCGAGAGTTTAAATCTATGTCTATATAAACGATTTCTTAATTTTTCACAACAAAATATTTTATTGAATTCACTCAAGTTTTTTGTTTCGTTGTTTATGTACACTAAAAAATATAAAAAGAAAGAAAGAAATACACTAATTAAAAAGAGATGAATCAAGAAAAGCACGATATTAATAACCGCGGTGTATGAAAATTATTTTCCAGGCTATATGTATATGTGTGTGTGTGTGTATGCGTGTACAGCTAGAGGCCGGGGCAATTAGCACGATTGAAACGCAAAGTCGCGTAAATTGACGCCTCGACGCGTTCGACAATGGGAGAGAGGGCGCGTAGCTGCGAGGGTGTTATCGCACACAGACGCGGGAACGCGGAGACACGCACACACACGTGGAGGAGGACTTTTCATTTTCCGCGAGTCGTCGACGAGTGAGGACGACGCCGCAAATCCGGGCAATAACAATTCCCGCAATAGCAATAATCGTAAGCCCCGTGTTCGTTCTCCGGACTCCGTACCGAGCTGCCACCCACAACCCACCAGGCCACCACCCGGTCCCCGCTTGCCGGTGCCCGCCGCGCCGGTGCAGCCGCGAGTCGACGACTCGACGAAACGAATTATATAGGAGGCGGTGAGCGCGCGCGCGCAACCCTTCCCCTCATTGGTCGGGTCGTTACGGCTTCCTTCTCATTCGACGAGGGACCCTCCAATCCCCAACTCGAGTGCACCTACGTCCGGCTCTCCGTTTTACTTTTACTCCGGATCCGTCTCTCTCTCTCTCTCTCTCTCTCTCTCTCTCTCTGTCTCGTGCGCTTTTTAAATGCTTAACTCCCCGGCTATCTATGCCGATTCGACACTCGCCTAATATTATCTATGCAGCCTTCTTTTTTCATATTTCCAACATCTGGTACACCTGTGTCATTTTACATTTCATTACCCGCACCGAGATAAATGATTTATATGATAAATGAATTTAATGATCTCCACAAGCCAAATATTCCCCACAACTCAGTAAGGCGGACTGTATTAATACCAGCCACTTTAGAAACTTCACAGGATGAGTGTTTGAAAAAAGACCAGGACAGCTAAGTCAAAATAAAAAATTTAATTGATTGTAGTATAAAATTAAAAAAACGGGAAAGAAAAGAAAGATAGGAAAAGAAAATTTATTGTATTTCGCTCTGAGTATGCCTGGTGGGCTCATCAGTAGAGTCCAGGCATCTCGTCTCTAGATACAGATGAATGATATATAATATAAAAATTTTTTTAAAAAACAGCTTCATTCCGACCAGGAAGACATGGGGTATATATGCCGATAGCAAACTTTAGTAAGTGCCACATATTAACAGGTAGCCCCCTAACGAGATAAATTATTATTCATATTTTGATATTTATCTTCTATAAGATTAATCAAACGTGTGGAAGAAAAAAGGTAAAGATTTTGTACCTAAGTATTTTTTAGTTTTACAAATGTTTTTTCAGATTTTTCTTCTGCTATTGTTTAACGTATTATTCAAAGTTTCATCGTACGGGGTGCCGGAGTGGCGTACAAAAATTTAAAAATTACTGTACTTTAGCGCGAGCTTGACCGAGGCCTTTACTAAAGTTCCTTTTTAATTTTACAAGTCAGTGTAGTTTTATAGTTGAATAATTTCCAATTCGAAAAATTCAAGTTAAAATAAAAAAAAACAATTATGAATTTATATAAATTATAACAATATCTTATAATTTATATACTTTAGTTTCATACTCGTTGTATTGACATAAGGATTGTGATGGATCGATGGATCGAATTAATTTTACGCATTTTTAGGAAATATTCCGTTTTATCGGTAGGACCACAAGAGCAAACTTCCTCGAAATGTACTGAAAAAATTGAGCTGATTCAATTGAATTTTAAAAAATATTTAATTGTAACATCAAAAAGTATTTATTAAGAATGAACAACTTTTTGATCGGACGGTAAGTAAAAATTGTCTTTAAACGTCTTCGTGTGACACAATTTCCCCATTTACAATACGAAAATGAAAGAAAAATAATATATATTAATAATGATTATATTGTTAATAGAAACGTAAGGATATATTTCGATTATCATAATTTTTTCCTTTAAATTATAATAAAATTACTACACATTCATATGTGTATATTTGCTATAAAATCGAGTACAAATAATATAGTAAAAATTATAATAACCTAAGTGTATCTCTACGTTTCTATAAAATAGGTTAATTTCAACCAATCTTAATTCAATCATTCTATATATTCGAATTAAATATTAAAATCACTTAAAAGAGTGAACATCATAAATTCAATGTTCATTTTCGAGTGAAAATTCTTGTATGCTCACTCTGCAAACTATAGTCACTCAATTTTCCCATCAGACGCTTAATTCCGGTGACTTTTTAACTAATTTTCGAGAGTTTAAATCTATGTCTATATAAACGATTTCTTAATTTTTCACAACAAAATATTTTATTGAATTCACTCAAGTTTTTTGTTTCGTTGTTTATGTACACTAAAAAATATAAAAAGAAAGAAAGAAATACACTAATTAAAAAAGAGATGAATCAAGAAAAGCACGATATTAATAACCGCGGTGTATGAAAATTATTTTCCAGGCTATATGTATATATGTGTGTGTGTGTGTGTGTGTGTGTGTGTGTGTGTGTGTGTGTAGTATGTATAGTAAATGCGGGAAAGACGTTGGAATTATTATCATAATCTGGGTGAGGATTGGAAAGAGTGTCTGAACTCGAGGAAAAGAAGATATTAAAAGGTCGATTGTATACACTCGGCTCGAGTAGTTGTTCAGATTCGTTACGGATGCGCGCACAGATGCCAATCAGCTCGAACGAATCCTTAATTTTCTTTACTCTCCCAAGAAAATCAGAGAGAAGCCTACATTTTTATCATTATATATACCGTTGGATTGTGAAATATTATTGAAATATTATCCTCGGGGGAAAAATGTAGTATATTAATTATTAATATATCTGGCTTATAGTAATTTTAACGATTATTTCGCATTATATTGGAATAACAATTCAATTGTTACGATTTTCAAAGACTGAAGAGATATATAAATCAAAGGGCTTGTGAAAACTCCTCGGAAAACTCACCAAGTCTATAGACTATACTCAATACAACGAGTATGAAGCTAAAGTATATAATTAATGGTCGATAAATTTACAAATGTTGAATTACTATTATAGGAATAACACAATACGGAAAGAAAAGTAAAATAATAAACACGAGATAATATAATTATAGACACTTAATTAAAATTATAACCAAAAATCATACAATTCTGAAGTTAATTACAATAATGTTTGTACAAGTATTATGTAAAAAAATCGGGTAAACAAATATACAACACATTATTTTATTTATTTGGAATATAATTAAACTGTATTTTTAAAGATAAATATGCGGAAGTTTAAATAAATGTGAATCTTATATTTTTTTCCCCCTTGTAAGTATGCGTATATGCGATCATACTGATAATAGTGAAGGTATATACGTATGTATAGATATTGGTTTCTTGCAAAAGAAGCTTTGATTTAATAGTAAAACTTTTCGACTCGTAAATACATGTTAGAAGTATGTTTTGACATGTCTAGAGTTTAAAACACGTGATGTTTTTAAAAAACGTCGGTATTGCGATGTGCGTCCACATATACATATACGGCATTCAGCTGTCTTTCCATTTACCAAATTCTGGAAATAATTCGTTTTTCGGTCTAATATATATATATTCAATATTCGAAAAATTTTAATGTTCCCGATGAAATTTTCTATTTAAACTATATAATTCGTTATAAATCGGAAACTAATATCAATGGAATCAGTTAAAAAGAATCATTGTGTTAAAAAATAAAAAGTCCATAAACACTGTAAAAAGTTCAAGTATAATTCTATCAATTGGTTTTTAGATTAAAAATATAAAAACTGAAAAACTTGAGTTTACTTTGGCCGACTATGTTTTTTTTTAGTTTTAAATTTTATTATGCTTAATTTTAAATTTTTATAGTTTAAATTGTGTATAGAGCAACGTTAAAATTTATGATGGACACGTTGGAGGAATGCAGTTCACTGTTCATCATTGTAAATTTTAGTCTACCGCTATGTAACGAAAAGAAAAATGAAGAAACCGATGTATACGATGTGTTGTTACCCACGTATCGCGAGTGATAAAATGAGAAAGATAGAGAGAGAGGGAGGGAGGGAGGGAGTATACCGTAGCGAAAGAAGATCGGGGGATGGAGGTAGGGAAGACTATAACACCGATGCTCATCCCCCGCATGCATCCTTCCTTCCTTCTACAGTTCCATCCGGCCTTCCTTCAGTCACACGCGCTCGAACCATCGAACGAGCAGTGGTTAGAGTACGTGGTTTTTGTATATACGCGATCGCGATGACCTCGTCGGTTAAGCGATTGAGACCATCCTCTCCACGTGAATTTTTCGCTCGCATCTACGAAACCGAAGATACCACCCCCGTCAAGTCGAGCAGGATCCTCGAAGTCGAGGACGAGGACGACGAGGAGGAGGAGGTCAACGTTACCAGGAGCAGCAGCCTCGAAGATCTAACTCGAAATCATCATCATCATCATCGCGACGTATCCAACACCGTACACTTTGGGCCGAATTTTTATCACCCTAGTGGTCAGTGGACTCCTTTGCACTTGGGACACCTCCACGGAATCGCTGGACACGCTGCGAGGTTGGATCAGCACCTCCAAGGATTCGCTGCTTTTTGTGAGTATTTTGTGGTTCTCCTATTCGATTATTTAATTTACTAAAATTTCACGAGTTATCAACTATAAAAATAAAAAATATATTAAAACTCTAACAATTTGCTGGTAATGTAAATTACATATAGTTATATATTTATCAATGATAGAGATTTTTTTCGAGTTTAAGATTTTCAAGAGCATATACGATATGTAGATTTTTTTATAACGCGCAGGTGTCATTACAATAAAAATATTTGTAAACGAATCCAAAATGATTTCGAAAACGTTGAATAAAAAAAATAGACTCAAGATAATCTAATCGTTAAAAAAATCGAATAAATAATAATAACAAATGTTTTTTTAGAAGAAGAAAGTTTTGCAGTAAATTTTACCGAATGCTCTATGCATTTTTACTGAAAATCTACTAATTTTTAGAAAAAGTATAGGAATTTGTAGTAAAAGTTTAGTAATTTTGTCAGTTTGTTATCACATTAGTGAAAAATTTAGAAAATTTCCCCAAACTTTTCTTTCTGTTAAAAATTCGTGTATTTTGAATAAAACTAACTATAAATCAAAATTAAATGTAAAAACTGTTGGTTAATTTAGCTCGATTATTCAACTTTCTAGTAGAAATTTCAAGTAGAAAGCGTTTGTTAAACAATTTTTTATCCTAAAAGTAAGTTTAACCAAAAGCCGGTGAAAAATATTATACCTATACTATATAGAATTATTAATCGGTGTAATAATTTATAATTAAAAAAAAGCACGTACATATAGAACTCGGTGAAATATAATATCCGATATCGAATACGTGTTAGCCATAAAAAAAAAATTATACGTGTGTACAAAAACGAACAATATTATGCATATATTTATTTGTTCGCTCTCGCGTTCGACCGTCTTGACATATACTTATACCCATATATATATATATACCATATATATATATATATATATATATATATGAGGGGCAGTAACTGCATTTAGGTAACGTTTGTCCGAAAAAAATTGGGAAGACCATGGGGATCAGGTAAGCTGTAAGGAAATTTGTAAAAAGAAAAAGAGACCGGTTGAACACGTAGGGAAAAAAAAGGTAAAAGTCGGGAAAGCTGCGTAAAAAAGTAAAAAAAGTCGAGGCGTCGAGATATAACGGGGAGAAGGAAGGAAT
Source organism: Theocolax elegans (assembly GCA_026168455.1). Lineage (NCBI taxonomy): Eukaryota > Metazoa > Arthropoda > Insecta > Hymenoptera > Cerocephalidae > Theocolax > Theocolax elegans. The sequence continues at coordinate 58,147,205 of CM047431.1, forward strand.
AGTACATTACAAATACGGTTATTCATATATGTATATGTATATATGTATATAGGTACAGTTAGACGAGGTACTGGAGGACCATATTTTTTTTGTACGCCCCATGGTAAGGTTTATCCCATTCGCGGCCGGGGACAGGGATATTGTCACGAGATTACGGGGACGCGCTCGGACGCATCCGAATGCCGTTCCTCTTGGATTTACACTCGTGATGTGCTGCGAGATGCGCTCGCGTGCGCGGACACACACACACACACACACTCGCCGAGTTAAGAACACCGTACATACGTATATGTATATATTATAGAGGCATATAGGGCGTTAATAGCGACAAGTGAATACATCTGTTTCGTACGTTCAATTGCTTACGAATGGGTGGTAATTGATTGTTGACTGTTATCGTATATATGTATATATATACGTCTATATCTTCGAGGGGTAAATTCGATTCCTCCTGACACGAACGTGCGTTGCGTGTGTGTGTGTATAACGATGATACATATATATATACACCGTGTATACGCACACGTTTTAAAAGGATTTCACGCTTCGGTCAAACTGTAATCTCGGCAAATCTTCTTTTATAACTACATCAGATACGACTATATATATATATACTTTTACGTGTCTCTCTCTCTCGTGCGCGTCTCAGGAAGAGAGAGAGAGAGAGAGAGAGACAGATAGCGCTGTAACATCTTGGTTGCTTTTTTTTATATTTCGCTTCGATTTTGTTTTTTCGTTTTCAACGTAGTATTGTATTAGAGTATACGCGTCGTTAACCGTTATCACCAATCCTTCCAGTAGAAAGATATTGGGTTACTTTATTTTTACCTGACATTCTACCTTATATTCGTACAAAGCGAAGACACCTAAGCTCTTCCGTATACCCACCATTACCTATTTCCCACATAATAGATAATCAATTTTTAATATGAGCTATAGACATACCAAATCCTTTCGTAAAAATACATTAAACATATGTTTTTCCCAAATTTCGAAACATTCGTAGAACGATAATACCATCATTTTTTTTATAAACACTTTCGAGGTCGCATTCATTACGATGAATATTACAAACTTTCGCGGTTCAAAAAATACGATTTACGTATATTCTATATATATACTGCTCGATCGGTAGATACAGAATATAGAGGATATATATATATATATATGAATTGAATATATTATTAATACGTAATATATTTTTTATATTGCAGATATAAGCGCTAATTTTTCGCAATATATTTTAACATTTTTAATTGAAAACGTATTAATATTATTTTAATTTCGAAATAATCTTACGGTAGCGCTCGCGAAGTTAGTAGGGATTACGCATTGTAAATGGATGAGTATTAGACACCTGCACCCAAAGACAGGATTAAAAACTACAATACGACTCTCCTCGTAGTCTCGTCCCCGATATTATTCTCGTACATTATGATGCAATTCAATAAAAATCGTAATACGTAGATTAGACCTATACATATATATATATATACGTATATATACATATACATATTATCCATTACATATATATTATACATTATTATTTATAACCGTTAACTCAAGTGGAAAATAATTATAAAGAAGTAAAATGCTGTGTAAAAGTTTTTGTTTATAGAAATACAATAATTCTTTAATATTTTATAAAACATCGATCAAGTATATTTATATATTATAGATGTATTTTTATCATCCACGCGTAATTTATTTTTAAAGGAATATTTCTCGATCTTGGTGAATAACCCATACTTTTGTGGTTATTGTTATATGAATAAAAGGATATTATTTTGTTGTTTCGAACAAATTATCAGATATTTTTTTATCAATAAAAAATGTTATTTCAACTGTATTGGTTGTTCATATAATTCAACCAAAATATTTAAAAAGTAACATTTTTCAAATAAAGTATTTAAATATGTTTTGGATGAAATGTCTACTAGGAAAAATTAAATGTCTACTATTATTTTATGAATTGATGACCGCAACTTCGTCAGATGAAGTAATCGAATTGTATATGTTCAGTAGAAAAATAAATTGAGACAATTTTCGTATGTAAAACTAGGAAGTGAATTAAAAATCGTTAGAAATTGGCTATATAGTCATAGGCCTATAAAATAGATACTCTTAATCCTTATAGAAAAAGGTTAATTTTTCTATACATATATAGAGATGTTCCGGCATCGCCGTCGTAACGACAGTGTAAGCGAACTACCAAACGAAATTTCAAAATCAAAATAAAAGATGCAATGTCTCGAAATAAAAAAAAAAGGAACGTTTATAATAAATAATGAAGGCATGTATATATCCTGTACATAAAAGGTTTCGACGCGCGAAAGAAAAATGCGAAGAGCGCGAATCCCGGAAGGATAGACCTTTTCGGGCTTCCCGATTGTGAGTAATGAGGCGAAGATGGATATTATAAGAGAGTAAAAGTACAACCTATATATACAATATATATATATGCGCATATGTATTATTAACGTTTCAGTGGCGAGGCGGAAGAAGAAAGAAGGGAGGCCGCGTCGACAGCGCACTACTTTCAGTTCCGAGCAAACTCTCAGATTGGAAAAAGAGTATCGGGACGGGGAGTACATATCGAGAAGTCGTAGATTCGAGCTTGCGGCCGCGTTGAATCTCACCGAGACGCAAATTAAAATTTGGTTCCAAAATCGTCGAGCCAAGGACAAACGGTTGGAAAAGGCTCAGCAGGATCAACATCTTAGGTACATGTGCTTCCGTACGTACTGCACTCGCACATACGTACCATGATGGATATATACGCACACACACACACACACACATACTCGAGTTATTTTTCGTTAATTCTAATTGATGGATTGCGTGTGCAGTCCTTTTATTCTATTGTGCCGGCTGATAATCGTTTTTTTTCTCTTCATCTCCTCCTCCTTCTCTCCTCTACTTTGCCCTCTGTACTAAGACCGCTCGTTTCTTTTCATTTGATAGTTAGGTTTACACACACACACGCGCACACCTCGCCTTTTATATATTTATATACAATTTTCATTATATAATTGATAAGGGTTTCAAAGAAAGCTTCATCTCCCCTCTTCTCCAGGTTAATTGGAATATTTCGTTTTTACTAATAATTATTGTATCTTATGTGTATTATTTTATATATACACATAACGGTGATTTATCACGCGCGATTAAGTTTTATTTGTAGCGAAAGTATATATACTTTTTTCTTGATCTATATACGTATACAGTTGGGAATCGTGACGATTTTCGAGCTCGTTTTTTTACATATGGTATACAGACTATTCAATTAAAGAACAATTAGTTTTTCGACGTTAAATTGGAATTCAATATATTTCACGTCGACTAATATACGATATTGACCAATAAAATATTCTGCGACGTATATTGTCAAGTGAGCAATTTAGAACAATTAACAGTTTAGTTGACGAAGAAAATTGAATATACACAAGATCTGTACACGGAGAGAAATATTTAGTAAATATTACAAAGCAGTTTGGTAAAAATTCCTAAACTCCCAAGTAATGTGGTCACAGACCGAAAAAACCAAAAAAATTACTAAACTGCTAAGTAAAATTTACAGTAAATGTAGTAAAATTTACTCTAAATGTAGTAAAATTTGTGGAGTTAACGTACTAAATTTTACAATTAAGCTTGTAAATTTTATTAATGATTTTTTCCTATACTGTTTACGAAATTCTATAAACAACAGTACAGCACGAGATACCGAAAAGAAGCGATAAATAAATTATTATTGGAATCGCGTCGTTCGTTTGTTACTTTAAAAGGACGATTCGATGAAACACATGCAAGTGACGCGGTGGCGCAATGGTAAGGACTTGGATTCTCAACCCAAACTTCGCAGGTTCGATCCCGATGACATCCAGAATTTTTTTCACTAAAAAGAAAAGAGGACCGGTTGAACACGTAGGGAAAAAAAGGGTAAAAGTCGGGAAAGCTGCGTAAAAAAGTAAAAAAAGTCGAGGCGTCGAGATATAACGGGGAGAAGGAAGGAATAGTACATTACAATACGGTTATTCATATATGTATATGTATATATGTATAGGTACAGTTAGACGAGGTACTGGAGGACCATATTTTTTTTTGTACGCCCCATGGTAAGGTTTATCCCATTCGCGGCCGGGGACAGGGATATTGTCACGAGATTACGGGGACGCGCTCGGACGCATCCGAATGCCGTTCCTCTTGGATTTACACTCGTGATGTGCTGCGAGATGCGCTCGCGTGCGCGGACACACACACACACACACACTCGCCGAGTTAAGAACACCGTACATACGTATAGTATATATTATAGAGGCATATAGGGCGTTAATAGCGACAAGTGAATACATCTGTTTCGTACGTTCAATTGCTTACGAATGGGTGGTAATTGATTGTTGACTGTTATCGTATATATGTATATATATACGTCTATATCTCGAGGGGTAAATTCGATTCCTCCTGACACGAACGTGCGTTGCGTGTGTGTGTGTATAACGATGATACATATATATACACCGTGTATACGCACACGTTTTAAAGGATTTCACGCTTCGGTCAAACTGTAATCTCGGCAAATCTTCTTTTATAACTACATCAGATACGACTATATATATATACTTTTAGTGTCTCTCTCTCTCGCGCGCGTCTCAGGAAGAGAGAGAGAGAGAGAGAGAGAGACAGATAGCGCTGTAACATCTTGGTTGCTTTTTTTTATATTTCGCTTCGATTTGTTTTTCGTTTTCAACGTAGTATGTATTAGAGTATACGCGTCGTTAACCGTTATCACCAATCCTTCCAGTAGAAAGATATTGGGTTACTTATTTTTACCTGACATTCTACCTTATATTCGTACAAAGCGAAGACACCTAAGCTCTTCCGTATACCCACCATTACCTATTTCCCACATAATAGATAATCAATTTTTAATATGAGCTATAGACATACCAAATCCTTTCGTAAAAATACATTAAACATATGTTTTTCCCAAATTTCGAAACATTCGTAGAACGATAATACCATCATTTTTTTTTATAAACACTTTCGAGGGTCGCATTCATTACGATGAATATTACAAACTTTCGCGGTTCAAAAAATACGATTTACGTATATTCTATATATATACTGCTCGATCGGTAGATACAGAATATAGAGGATATATATATATATATGAATTGAATATATTATTAATACGTAATATATTTTTATATTGCAGATATAAGCGCTAATTTTTTCGCAATATATTTTAACATTTTTAATTGAAACGTATTAATATTATTTTAATTTCGAAATAATCTTACGGTAGCGCTCGCGAAGTTAGTAGGGATTACGCATTGTAAATGGATGAGTATTAGACACCTGCACCCAAAGACAGGATTAAAAACTACAATACGACTCTCCTCGTAGTCTCGTCCCCGATATTATTCTCGTACATTATGATGCAATTCAATAAAAATCGTAATACGTAGATTAGACCTATACATATATATATATACGTATATATACATATACATATTATCCATTACATATATATTATACATTATTATTTATAACCGTTAACTCAAGTGGAAAATAATTATAAAGAAGTAAAATGCTGTGTAAAAGTTTTTGTTTATAGAAATACAATAATTCTTTAATATTTTATAAAACATCGATCAAGTATATTTATATATTATAGATGTATTTTTATCATCCACGCGTAATTTATTTTTAAAGGAATATTTCTCGATCTTGGTGAATAACCCATACTTTTGTGGTTATTGTTATATGAATAAAAGGATATTATTTTGTTGTTTCGAACAAATTATCAGATATTTTTTTATCAATAAAAATGTTATTTCAACTGTATTGGTTGTTCATATAATTCAACCAAAATATTTAAAAAGTAACATTTTTCAAATAAAGTATTTAAATATGTTTTGGATGAAATGTCTACTAGGAAAAATTAAATGTCTACTATTATTTTATGAATTGATGACCGCAACTTCGTCAGATGAAGTAATCGAATTGTATATGTTCAGTAGAAAAAAAATTGAGACAATTTTCGTATGTAAAACTAGGAAGTGAATTAAAAATCGTTAGAAATTGGCTATATAGTCATAGGCCTATAAAATAGATACTCTTAATCCTTATAGAAAAAGGTTAATTTTTCTATACATATATAGAGATGTTCCGGCATCGCCGTCGTAACGACAGTGTAAGCGAACTACCAAACGAAATTTCAAAATCAAAATAAAAGATGCAATGTCTCGAAATAAAAAAAAAAGGAACGTTTATAATAAATAATGAAGGCATGTATATATCCTGTACATAAAAGGTTTCGACGCGCGAAAGAAAAATGCGAAGAGCGCGAATCCCGGAAGGATAGACCTTTTCGGGCTTCCCGATTGTGAGTAATGAGGCGAAGATGGATATTATAAGAGAGTAAAAGTACAACCTATATATACAATATATATATATGCGCATATGTATTATTAACGTTTCAGTGGCGAGGCGGAAGAAGAAAGAAGGGAGGCCGCGTCGACAGCGCACTACTTTCAGTTCCGAGCAAACTCTCAGATTGGAAAAGAGTATCGGGACGGGGAGTACATATCGAGAAGTCGTAGATTCGAGCTTGCGGCCGCGTTGAATCTCACCGAGACGCAAATTAAAATTTGGTTCCAAAATCGTCGAGCCAAGGACAAACGGTTGGAAAAGGCTCAGCAGGATCAACATCTTAGGTACATGTGCTTCCGTACGTACTGCACTCGCACATACGTACCATGATGGATATATACGCACACACACACACACACATACTCGAGTTATTTTTCGTTAATTCTAATTGATGGATTGCGTGTGCAGTCCTTTTATTCTATTGTGCCGGCTGATAATCGTTTTTTTTTCTCTTCATCTCCTCCTCCTTCTCTCCTCTACTTTGCCCTCTGTACTAAGACCGCTCGTTTCTTTTCATTTGATAGTTAGGTTTACACACACACACGCGCACAACCTCGCCTTTTATATATTTATATACAATTTTCATTATATAATTGATAAGGGTTTCAAAGAAAGCTTCATCTCCCCTCTTCTCCAGGTTAATTGGAATATTTCGTTTTTACTAATAATTATTGTATCTTATGTGTATTATTTTATATATACACATAACGGTGATTTATCACGCGCGATTAAGTTTTATTTGTAGCGAAAGTATATATACTTTTTTTCTTGATCTATATACGTATACAGTTGGGAATCGTGACGATTTTCGAGCTCGTTTTTTTACATATGGTATACAGACTATTCAATTAAAGAACAATTAGTTTTTCGACGTTAAATTGGAATTCAATATATTTCACGTCGACTAATATACGATATTGACCAATAAAATATTCTGCGACGTATATTGTCAAGTGAGCAATTTAGAACAATTAACAGTTTAGTTGACGAAGAAAAATTGAATATACACAAGATCTGCATAATTGTACAACGTCAACAAATTTTCTTTTAATAATAATTGTAATAATAATGAAAACACTTTTCATATATTTGAGTTATTAACAATATGAAAATAATTGTATATTTACGCGCATTATCCATATACGGAGGAAAAGAAAATATAAATAAAATATATAAGTAATACTGAACAAGTGAGCAATTTAGAACAATTAACAGTTTAGTTGACGAAGAAAAATTGAATATACACAAGATCTGTACACGGAGAGAAATATTAGTAAATATTACAAAGCAGTTTGGTAAAAATTCCTAAACTCCCAAGTAATGTGGTCACAGACCGAAAAAACCAAAAAAATTACTAAACTGCTAAGTAAAATTTACAGTAAATGTAGTAAAATTTACTCTAAATGTAGTAAAATTTGTGGAGTTAACGTACTAAATTTTACAATTAAGCTTGTAAATTTTATTAATGATTTTTTCCTATACTGTTTACGAAATTCTATAAACAACAGTACAGCACGAGATACCGAAAAGAAGCGATAAATAAATTATTATTGGAATCGCGTCGTTCGTTTGTTACTTTAAAAGGACGATTCGATGAAACACATGCAAGTGACGCGGTGGCGCAATGGTAAGGACTTGGATTCTCAACCCAAACTTCGCAGGTTCGATCCCGATGACATCCAGAATTTTTTTCACTAATTAAATTTCATTTAAATATATTAAAATATCCATAACACTCGAATAATAAGTATACATAAACTCAAAAATAAATAATATGGGAGAAATAAAATTTTTTTTCTGATGTTAAAAAAAAATTAAATTACAATTTAGTCTCGCAGTTTGTTACCACATTACTTGAGAGTTTAGGAATTTTTACCGAACTGCTTTGTAATATTTACTAATTATTTCTCTCCGTGTATAATTGCACAACGTCAACAAATTTTCTTTTAATAATAATTAATATAAATAAAATATATAAGTAATACTGAACAAGTGAGTAATAAAGTTTTAACGAGTTTTTGTTTATTATCGTTTAATTATTTTACAATTACATAACCCACTTAGTCGTTGTATGTGCACCCATACCTTCTAAGTCTCCAAGCCGTATTATTTTATAACGAAACTGTTTACCATAAATTAGAACTAATTAAATCAAATTAAAAAAAAAAACAAAAATAATATGTAATTCACTAAAAAATGATAATAAAATTGTTAACAAATATATTGTATATTATTAACTATATGTGCGAATTAGACTGAATAAAAATCGTTCAGAAAACGTAATATGATAAGAACAAATTTAAATTTTGCCACATCTTGTCATAAAAAATAAAAAATGGCAAATAATTTTGACTTAATATTATATATTGACCCTTCAGATCGACTCTTTTGATAATAACTTTGTAATTTATATCGTAAAAGTGGTCTCAACTAACCTTCAAATATAATAAATTTAACGGTCTGTACGGGCCAGAAGTAGCCAGTTCGTAGTCTCTACGCCAAACTGAATGAGCATAAATAATTTAATTCTGGAGACTAAGTTAGTTAAATTAAAGATATTAATGTGGAAATAAAAAAATATTGTTAAAATAACTTTAAATACAAAGATAAAGAAAATGTATGACAAAATTCAACTTTATCCACTAGGGGGTTTTGCTTGGTTTTTAATACATGTAAGTGATAAAGACTTTTAAAGGTATATATATACCCCACTCAATAGTATTTTTCTTGGTCTATTTCAATATAAATTCAATATTCAATGTCTAAGGCAGATTGCCAGTCCTTACTGACGAGACCAACTGGCAATTGTGGTCGAAACATTTATTACATTTATAATTTTGCCATACATTTTCTTTATCTTTGTATTAAAGGTTACCTTAATAATATTGTTATTTCCACATTAATATTTTCAATTTAATTTACTTAGTCTCCAGAATTAAATTATTTATACTCATTCAGTTTTGCGTAGAGGCTACGAATTGTAGCACACCATTGACTGATGATCAAGAATATTTATATATATTCTGGCTAGTACAGACCGTTAAATTTATTACAACATAAAATTTCACGAGCGTATTATCTTTAATAACCTTCAAATAGTTTAATTTCTACTGGGAAAGGTTTTACGTTGTATCTAAGTCCAAAAATATGGTAAAATTATTGAAAGAAAAGTAAGGTTGATTTGAAGTTCCTAAACCGCTATCATTTATATTTTCCACCCCAAAAATCAAAAGTATTTTATTAGATATTATATAGAACATATAACAAAACATATACAACTGTATTTATATTCGTATAATACTTGTATAAAACACTAAATTCCCATCCCAGGAACATAGCGATCGCAGGGGGTTTGATGATGGGTGCCCAACTACCAGGCAGCATATGCCGTTTCTGTCGATTGCCATTTGGTTTGTGTGGATGTATACGAGCACCTAGATCGCTACCTCCATCAACATCAACAGCAGCAGTAGCAGTAGCAGCAGGGACAGGGACAGGGTCGACACTCCCAACGACTTCGAAACCTACCGCAACGATATCACCTTGATCTTCATCATCGAAACGAACGATATAGATGGACCGATGATCAATTAATGATCGTTGGAAGATCTTCGTTTCAAAATGATTGTTTGGAGCCACTTGACGTTCCGAGCGCCGGGCAAGCTGGTCACAAGCACGCGAATCGGATAACCGTGTTCAGGTGTTAACTCGACACCGTCCATCTCGTAAGCCAACACTATGTCTTCGCGGATCGGTACGATTGTGTTGTACGCTCCGAGTGTACCTGAATCGAGGCACTTTAATTCCACTCGATCGTATAACGAGCCGTCCACATCTACGTGCACATGTGTGCGCGTACGTCACGTGCACAACAAAGGAGAATACGGACATTACTTGATATTAGTATATATTATTATATACATTGTTATCTCACATCTTATATGTACACCGTCTACAACTCTGAGAGAAACGAATATTTTTCCTTAATAATTTTTTTATAGGAGGAATCGCACTCCACTTAACCAGTTCAATGTGATGAAGTGTCTTATTATAATATGACAACCTTTTTTTCTTACATTTTTTAACCATTTGTATACGAGTAAAATATGGTTTTGGTGTCTTTCAAACTAGTTTTCAACTTGTATGCGCAAAAGTTTTTTTTTAATTTATTTATTTTTTAATAAATACTGGAATTATAGAACTCAAAATAGTTCGAAATTTAAAGACGAAATTTTTAAATTTACTATTATATTTGTGGTAAACTAGAAAAATCATTTGATTATTTTACGTGGATATGCTCATTTTAGGAAATATTAAACAAATGAGTCAAAAATCATTTGGATATGTAGTGTTTATACTACCATTTTTATTATCTAATTCTGACATTCAAATTTCTATAACTTGGGAATTTATCATAATTTCTACAATTCAATTCTATAGTCTATTTAAAATGTGTCATTTTGCCACGAAATGGTTATACACAGTAGCTTGTTAATAACTTAAACAATTTTTTTTTAATATTCTTGTGTCTCATTTAATTATTTAAAATGAGCATATTACAACCTCGAGGGTTTATGTGAATTCAGTTTTCCACTACTTATGAGATTATATAAATTCTAAATTTTCAATTAAGTTGGGATTTCCTACACGGAGAGGAAAAGTTTCAGTAAATTTTATTAACCTTCTTGTAAATTTTGACTAAACAATTTGACAAAAAGATATTGAACTTTATGTCAATTTGTTACTGATTTTTCTATTAATTTTTAATGAACGTCTACTAATTTTTACTAAAATTCAGTCATTTTTTGCGTTTTCGGAGTGTTACCTGTTAGTGAAGTTTAGTAAAATTTACAAAATTTTTCTCTCCGTGTATTGTTATTGTATTTGACACAATCTTTCCAAATATATGTTCCATTTCTAATATCGGAATCAAAATTGCTAAAAACATTAAATTAGTTTATTCTTTTGATTTCAACTAACTCGATTGAAAGCAAAATATTGATAGAAATCGTATCCCATTAAATATAGACTAAATATAGATTGTTTGTATAGAATGAATTGAATTTGATTACAACATAAAATTTCACGAGCGTATTATCTTTAATAACCTTCAAATAGTTTAATTTCTACTGGGAAAGGTTTTACGTTGTATCTAAGTCCAAAAATATGGTAAAATTATTGAAAGAAAAGTAAGGTTGATTTGAAGTTCCTAAACCGCTATCATTTATATTTTCCACCCCAAAAATCAAAAGTATTTTATTAGATATTATATAGAACATATAACAAAACATATACAACTGTATTTATATTCGTATAATACTTGTATAAAACACTAAATTCCCATCCCAGGAACATAGCGATCGCAGGGGGTTTGATGATGGGTGCCCAACTACCAGGCAGCATATGCCGTTTCTGTCGATTGCCATTTGGTTTGTGTGGATGTATACGAGCACCTAGATCGCTACCTCCATCAACATCAACAGCAGCAGTAGCAGCAGCAGCAGGGACAGGGACAGGGTCGACACTCCCAACGACTTCGAAACCTACCGCAACGATATCACCTTGATCTTCATCATCGAAACGAACGATATAGATGGACCGATGATCAATTAATGATCGTTGGAAGATCTTCGTTTCAAAATGATTGTTTGGAGCCACTTGACGTTCCGAGCGCCGGGCAAGCTGGTCACAAGCACGCGAATCGGATAACCGTGTTCAGGTGTTAACTCGACACCGTCCATCTCGTAAGCCAACACTATGTCTTCGCGGATCGGTACGATTGTGTTGTACGCTCCGAGTGTACCTGAATCGAGGCACTTTAATTCCACTCGATCGTATAACGAGCCGTCCACATCTACGTGCACATGTGTGCGCGTACGTCAACGTGCACAACAAAGGAGAATACGGACTTCTTGATATTAGTATATATTATTATATACATTGTTACTCACATCTTATATGACACCGTCTACAACTCTGAGAGAAACGAATATTTTTCCTAATAATTTTTTTATAGGAGGAATCGCACTCCCACTTAACCAGTTCAATGTGATGAAGTGTCTTATTATATAGACAACCTTTTTTCTTACATTTTTTAACCATTTGTATACGAGTAACCTTATGGTGTTTGGTGTCTTTCAACAGTTTTCAACTTGTATGCGCAAAAGTTTTTTTTAATTTATTTATTTTTTTATAATAGGGAATTATAGAACTCAAAAATAGTTCGAAATTTAAAGACGAAATTTTTTAAATTTACTATTATATTTGTGGTAAACCTAGAAAAATCATTTGATTATTTACGTGGATATGCTCATTTAGGAAATATTAAACAAATGAGGTCAAAAATCATTTGGATATGTCTGTTTATACTACCATTTTTAATTATCTAATTCTGACATTCAAATTTCTATAACTTGGGAATTTATCATAATTTCTACAATTCAATTCTATAGTCTATTTAAAATGTGTCATTTTGCCACGAAATGGTTATACACAGTAGCTTGTTAATAACTTAAACAATTTTTTTTTATATTCTTGTGTCTCATTTAATTATTTAAAATGAGCATATTACAACCTCGAGGTTTATGTGAATTCAGTTTCCACTACTTATGAGATTATATAAATTCTAAATTTTCAATTAAGTTGGGATTTCCTACACGGAGAGAAAAGTTTCAGTAAATTTTATTAACCTTCTTGTAAATTTTGACTAAACAATTTGACAAAAAGATATTGAACTTTATGTCAATTTGTTACTGATTTTTCTATTAATTTTTAATGAAAGTCTACTAATTTTTACTAAAAATTCAGTCATTTTTTGCGTTTTCGGAGTGTTACCCTGTTAGTGAAAGTTTAGTAAAATTTACAAAAATTTTTCTCTCCGTGTATTGTATGTATTTGACACAATCTTTCCAAATATATGTTCCATTTCTAATATCGGAATCAAAAGTTGCTAAAAACATTAAATTAGTTTATTCTTTTGATTTCAACTAACTCGATTGAAAGCAAAATATTGAATAGAAATCGTATCCATTAATCTAGACTAAATATAGATTGTTTGTATAGAATGATTGAATTTGAATAGAACTTAATATAGATTAAAGTCAAATCTAGTTATGTGTAAAATTTTTAATTTCTGCAGTTCTTAGATTAAATTTCTACTAACTTTTAAATTGACAGCTATAATGGAGCATCTCGACGGCTCCTTATTCATAAAGTCCTATCTCAAAAATTAATTAAAAAATGTCCTAACTCAAGAATAATTCTATAAAGTCCTAACTGAAAGAAAATTTTATAAGGTCCCTATCTCAAAAAAAAAATTTAGTCAGTATTATAAAGTCTATCGGAGTCAATTTACTATAAAGTCCTATCTCAAATGCAATTCAATAAAGTTCGATCATAAAAGTCAATTTTTTTAAGCCGCCCCCCCTTCCTTTAATACACTTTCTCTTAACTTCATAAAATTATAATAATATTGATAATTTATATAATTTGAAAACTATTATGACAATATAAATTTATATTATATTATATTATATTATTATATTATATTATTATTTATATTATATTATTTATATTTGTTTCTCTTTAAAAAATTGCCGTTCTCATAACATTGAAGTAAAAGGTAACATTTTTTATTCAAATATCACAAATTTCAAAACTGAATCTAAAAAAAAGTTGTCAAGTACATTTTAAATGTCTTACTTTTTTATTTTCTTTTTAAATGCATTACTTATATGTTGACCTCTTAAATAATTCTACTTATATAATATATAGTATATATATATATATTATATGATATATATTTATAATAGATCCAATTGGCAGAATATTTACCCTAATAGTGGAAAAGTGAACATTTTTTGGTTAAGTAAACGTTTTCTCGGGCATTAATGTACGATTTATGGCCATTTTAATGGCAATGGCCAATTTCTTGTCTAAAAAACGTTTCATAAATGCTCGAATTTCCACCTGGATACAAAATTCAAATTTTAATATTTTTTATATACTTCTAAAATCTCGATAACGTGTTAATGAAATATAATATATTCGGTAAAAGTGTACTCTTTACATGAGCATTATTATCCGATTCTGCATATATATTTATATTTTTAGATAAAGGTGTAAATATTATTTTTATAATTTATTGTTTTTATTAAAAAACTTATTGTTTAATGATTTTGTAGCTTTCAAAATTTGAGATGAGATAGGACTTTATAAAATTGTACTTCTGAGATAGGACTTTATAGAATTATAATTAAGATAGGATCTTATAAAATTTTCTTTAAGATAGGGCTATATAGAAATGACTTCTGGTATAGGACTTTATGAATAGGAGCCGTCGATCTGTTTTAATTCTAATAATTTAACGAACATTGCTAGGAAATATTAAACAAATGAGTCAAATATGTTTATACTACCATTTTTATTATCTAATTCTGACATTCAAATTTCTATAACTGGGAATTTATCATAATTTCTACAATTCAATTCTATAGTCTATTTAAAATGTGTCATTTTGCCACGAAATGGTTATACACAGTAGCTTGTTAATAACTTAAACAATTTTTTTTTATTCTTGTGTCTCATTTAATTATTTAAAATGAGCATATTACAACCTCGAGGTTTATGTGAATTCAGTTTCCACTACTTATGAGATTATATAAATTCTAAATTTTCAATTAAGTTGGGATTTTCACGGAGAGAAAAGTTTCAGTAAATTTTATTAACCTTCTTGTAAATTTTGACTAAACAATTTGACAAAAAGATATTGAACTTTATGTCAATTTGTTACTGATTTTTCTATTAATTTTTAATGAAAGTCTACTAATTTTTACTAAAAATTCAGTCATTTTTTGCGTTTTCGGAGTGTTACCCTGTTAGTGAAAGTTTAGTAAAATTTACAAAAATTTTTCTCTCCGTGTATTGTTATTGTATTTGACACAATCTTTCCAAATATATGTTCCATTTCTAATATCGGAATCAAAATTGCTAAAAACATTAAATTAGTTTATTCTTTTGATTTCAACTAACTCGATTGAAAGCAAAATATTGATAGAAATCGTATCCCATTAAATATAGACTAAATATAGATTGTTTGTATAGAATGAATTGAATTTGAATAGAACTTAAATATAGATTAAAGTCAAATCTAGTTATGTGTAAAATTTTTAATTTCTGCAGTTCTTAGATTTAAATTTCTACTAACTTTTAAATTGACAGCTATAATGGAGCATCTCGACGGCTCCTATTCATAAAGTCCTATCTCAAAAATTAATTAAAAAATGTCCTAACTCAAGAATAATTCTATAAAGTCCTAACTGAAAAGAAAATTTTATAAGGTCCTATCTCAAAAAAAATTTAGTCAGTATTATAAAGTCCTATCTCAAATGCAATTCAATAAAGTTCGATCATAAAAGTCAATTTTTTTAAGCCGCCCCCCCTTCCTTTAATACACTTTCTCTTAACTTCATAAAATTATAATAATATTGATAATTTATATAATTTGAAAACTATTATGACAATATAAATTTATATTATATTATATTATATTATTTATATTATATTATTTATTTATATTATATTTATTTATATTTGTTTCTCTTTAAAAAATTGCCGTTCTCATAACATTGAAGTAAAAGGTAACATTTTTTATTCAAATATCACAAATTTCAAAACTGAATCTAAAAAAAGTTGTCAAGTACATTTTAAATGTCTTACTTTTTTATTTTCTTTTTAAATGCATTACTTATATATGTTGACCTCTTAAATAATTCTACTTATATAATATATAGTATATATATATATATTATATGATATATATTTATAATAGATCCAATTGGCAGAATATTTACCCTATAGTGGAAAAGTTAACATTTTTTGGTTAAGTGAAACGTTTTTTCGGGCATTAATGTACGATTTATGGCCATTTTAATGGCAATGGCCAATTTCTTGTCTAAAAAACGTTTCATAAATGCTCGAATTTCCACCTGGATACAAAATTCAAATTTTAATATTTTTTATATACTTCTAAAATCTCGATAACGTGTTAATGAAATATAATATATTCGGTAAAAGTGTACTCTTTACATGAGCATTATTATCCGATTCTGCATATATATTTATATTTTTAGATAAAGGTGTAAATATTATTTTTATAATTTATTGTTTTTATTAAAAAACTTATTGTTTAATGATTTTGTAGCTTTCAAAATTTGAGATGAGATAGGACTTTATAGAACTGACTTTTTCAGATAGGACTTTATAAAATTGTACTTTTGAGATAGGACTTTATAAAATTGTACTTCTGAGATAGGACTTTATAGAATTATAATTAAGATAGGATCTTATAAAATTTTCTTTAAGATAGGGCTATATAGAAATGACTTCTGGTATAGGACTTTATGAATAGGAGCCGTCGATCTGTTTTAATTCTAATAATTTAACGAACATTGCTAGGAAAAATACAAAAAAATGGAATCCTTTTTCACAAGGGATACGAACTTTCATTTGTTAACCATTTATAAGAAATGCACTGATTTCATACTTATAACCTTAAAATATAAATGTTTAAATACTCATACAATCGTCTGAATTAGCATTTGTTATAAATTAACAAATGTATTATAATATCTCGTAAATATTCTTCTTCTCTCAGAGTATGTAATTCATAGAAATATTTGACATACCTAAGTCACGTAAGATATGGTTAAGTCGAACACCAGTCCAAGTAGGTATATTGCCATCTAACGATTTCTCAGATTTTTTATCAGTTTTACACGGTACTGCACTTTTGATCGAGTGTCTCGGATATCGTTTAATCTCGTCGAGATCGAAGGTTTTCTTCACATTTTCGTCCACTATTACTTCTAGTCTGTAATCTTTCGGATTCACTTTTGGCGCTGTGTATTACAATACATATATACTAATTTTTTTACTTTATTTTAATAACAAAAATTTTTTTTCTAACACGACAACGTTATTTATATACACTGAGAGAAAGGAATATTTGAGTCAATTGACGTTTCTTAACAGTTAAGATCTGATAATTAAATAAGCGCAAATGAATATTTCTTTGCAGTTAAGTATTATTTGAGGCAGTTCTTAACAGTTAAACTTTCATTCATTTCTATTTTGTGTTCAAAATTACAAGAGTCAAGTATTAACTGTTAATGCCTGAGATGTAATTATTAATACACATTATTCCCTTACTTATAATAATATTTATTTAATCTGATATAATTTTATTTATGTACAATTTTCTTTTGTACAATAATATTTATGTACATAATATGCACTTTGAGTTAACAGGGTGCCATAGTCAATATTTATCCTCCCTACCTTATCGGCAATCGCGATTATTAGTAATAAATTTGTAAATAAAACAGTATGTGAAAAAGTAAGAGAAGAGGCGCCTTCATTTATTGATAATATAACTGTGTGCCGAAATTTAGATTAAAATTATATTGCAGTTTTGAGAAAAGTCTTACCAAAAATGTGAACCTAACCTCAACAAGGTGAAAAAATTTGATATGTTTGGTAAGACTTTTCTCGAAAACGCAATAATATTTTAATCTAAAATTCAGCACACAGTTAGATTGTCAATAAACGAAGGCGCTTATTCTCTTATTTTTTCACATACGGTTCTATTTTTTTTATTAATTAATCATCAAAAATTGAGTATGAAACCCCCTTAATATTAAATATTATCGTAACGTTTTATATACAAGATTGCATTAATTAACTGTTAAGAATTATTTCTTTACAAAAACGCAGTTCTAAAATTATCTAAAATCTTAATAGTTAAGAACTTCGTGTTAATATCAAAGAAATATATGTTTTGTTACAAGTCAATGTAAATTTTTAGTAACAAATGCACAATTTCTTTCTCACAAATATTCCTTTCTCTCAGTGTATGTCGTGGAATATATGTTTTTTTAACTTAATACTTTATATAACATTTTTGTGAAAATATGTTGTCGGAATCTAAATTGATGGAATATTGATCAATTTGATACACATTAAATTGATTAGTAATGTATTACACATCTGAGGATGTAAAGTACGTACTGGCGACACCATAGCACAAGTGTATTAGCACCCGAGCCCAAGGCGAAGGCGGCAAACGTGTGCCATGGGGTCGTCAATTTATTTCCCGTCGTATACTAGTGTATACTGTCTTCAACAACGTGGCTGAAATTGCAACATTCCGATTCGAACACAGGCAGCGGAAGTATGGCAGTTTCAGCCTGTTTTTGACCGAAAACAAATTAAACAAAATTTATAAATATAAAAATACAAATTTCCAAGAAAGTTAAACGTCACATTTATTTAACAAATAATACTATTTTTTATCAAAACACTTAAATATACAGAGGTACTATAGATTATTGAAGACCCGGGTACAATAAAATGTTTAGTGATCAAAAACTTGTCTAAAGTAAATAATTTTATTTTTTTTACTTAAATTTAAAAAAATACTACCGCGATGTAATAAGATATTTTTAATAAAATAAATATTGTTTTATATTTATTTATGCAATGTGTATTTACCCAGTTAAGAAAATACTAGATTTTTTTATAGTTTTTATAGTTTTTATATATTTTATAGATTTTCATAGCATGTTGTAAAAATATATAAGGAAAGATTGATACAATCTCTGACGGTTCAATATTGATATAAGATTCAAAAATAATTCCTATATTTATGTAATTATTTAAAAATAAATTAATTCTTATCAAAGCATATAGTAGTGTTATGTAAACATTATTTAACAAAAATTACATTTTTTAAATTTTGTACCATGCTGTTAACGTTATTTAAGCGCTAAAACTCTTAAACTGCATCCGGTCCTTCAATTAAATAAAATGTCATTATGCAAATACGCAAGTCAATCAAAAAACCACATTTTTAAACAAATTTTTAAGGACATGTGATAGTCAAATTACAGAGATCTTCTTTCAAAGACTCAAAAATTTTAATTAAATTATCGAACTAAAATTCTGAAAAAAAGATTATATGTGACGTTTAAGCAACATAGAAGCTGACAGAGCGGTTTATAAAAATAATTAATTTTAGATGAATTAAAAATTAATAATCACTTTTCGTCGGTAATGATTTAGTATGAAATTGATCCATGCGGCTCCACGAAAATCTCGATCATAAAATTTTGAAAAAAATCATACATACTTCAAAGCAAGTAGAAGATCAATACAGAGAGATTTTTTGGAAAAAGTGAACTCATTATTAATTAAAAAATAAATAAGGATTCCAAATTTTTTACAAACTTTATATAAGGGTCAATTATTCAATTGTCCCTTTAAAAAATTATAAATTTAATAAATATTTACGATAATTATTTTCAATGATTTTTGTATACGTTATGTTTATAGGTAATGTTGCAAACGTGGAAACGATCGACGTATATCGATTCCCGCGCAAGAATAAAAAATCGGGGAAATCCCATAAGATGCACAATTACGGGAAGATTGATGCACCAACTTCCTCGGAAAAAAATTAATATAAGAAATACGATGAAGAGAGTAAAAAAAAAAGGAGATTGAGGTGAGATTGTCATTACCAATTTTTGGAGGTCTACACCTGACTGGCTTCTCGACAACTCGAGCCTCGGGTAGTGCAGTGATTTTGTTGTCGTTGTTATTATTATCGTCGTCGGGACGGCTCGACCATCTGTCATCGTACCGAGTGGTATCGGTTTCCCTCGTTTCCCTTCTCTTTTGAAAATTGTAGTATGTAATACCACTCGCTAGAGCACCAGTCAACGTCACCGCCGTTATCAAAGTACCTCTAGTATAATAATTTTTCGATGACCAACTGTAACGAAATCGTATGAATGTGCGTTTTCACATTTTTGATCGTCGTGTCTGTATATAGATATATAGATATATACGGACACGTACACGTAATACAAAGGTATATCGATTAATTTGTATACCTAGATCCCGATCGATGTAGTGGTAAAATAGACTGATAAGTCGACGATAAAATTCCGTTAGGTTTAGTTAGCAATTGACGTTGAATCCCACGAATCACGGTTACTGCTGACATTTTCTTTTTGTATTACATCTATACTGTGTATGCATGTGTATATATTATATACCTAGCGAATTATCGTCAACCCGTTATCTCTGCGGCTTTTTGTTATTAATCATTCCGTGCGATGTAGCGACGCGATGCGCTGGCTATGGTAAACGTATGATCAAATGTGCCAATTCCTAACTTACCGACTTGACAGATTTTGCAGGAAAAAAGACTTAACGAGTGTTTTTGTTTAGACACAAATATTTATTAAATTTTGTTATTCGATATCATTCACCACAATCGGTATATTATTATTATTGGCTAAAATTCATTATGTACATATAGTTTATACTTTTTATGATAATAAACGAGGGGCACTCTCGCTGAAAATATGATCGTGTGGTAACGAAATCCACAGTAATTGACATAATATCTTCCTATTCGCAATTGTACGAGTCGATTGACTTCGATCGATCATCTTTACAGGGGTGACACTTGCACAATCGCATAACTCCAATTTTATACAATACTGACTCGATAAAGTGTCGATCGGTATAGGTTATATAATATATATAGCTAGCATATAAATGTAATATCATTTATTTATTAAAAAAACATTAATTTTACAAAATCAATTTTAATTTTGGTTATTCGCAATAATCGGTATTAGCCTTAAAGATTTATGATGGGATTATTGTGATTTGTATAGATGTATAGATTAAAGGAGAGAAAGAAAGCAAAGGTGACAATTTTGTACATAAAGAAGAATAAGTATGTCTGTATTAAATTTTCGTTAGTACATGTAAATTAAATAAAAAAAATTATTATTACACATTTTTTTGTATACAGTATATATTCGTATCCTACGACCTACATCCTATAACATGATAACAATTATCTATACATTTTTACGTAGACGTTTCGTACGTATTGACAAATATTAACAGTTTTATATTTCTTTTTTTTTTTTAATAAACGAAATTAACGAATAAATTAGGACTTTTTTCAAAGGGGACGCAAAATTTAACATAGATATTTACAAATAATACAAAATTTCTGCACATAAATTTAAGGACTGAAAAGTACTGTTTTTAGAATAATTAAGAGGATGTCGTAGTCTATACAAAATTACACGCTTACCGACATCATCGTACTTTTCCTTATTTATACTTACAATATCAAAATATTTACTCATTATTTTTATCATCGAATGTGCGACAATAATACAACAATAATTGTGCAAAAATCAAAAACAAATTTAAATAACGAAAAATGTATTATAGAAATCTGTAATTATAGTTACTATATCCCTTTAAGGGGACAAGCCAATGTTAAAATTGAAAAAAAGCTATTCAATATTATCAATTAATAATTATTTTCATAACAATTCAAAACATTTCTTAATTTTTTAAACACATTTTATTATTATTAACTTTTATCTTTCTAAATCTTACTAAAGCTCATACGTTGAATCCGAAGTTGATAGTGGACTAAAAACATAAACGTGGGAATATAATTTTGTTGAAAATTATGAAACGAATAAAATATGCCCGCAATTGATTATTACGTACCTGCCATACGTACTCGAAACGTATTCGGAATTAGGCTCTTGCGACGCCGTCGAGATATCCGAGTTTTCGATTCTGGGTACCGTTCTGCTGGGATAATACGACGCCATTTTCGAAAGAGTGTAAGCCAATTTGATCGAGTAACCTGTTGCGATTAATTTTTCGTAAATTTTACGCTGCTTCCCACGTATTAGAAATCCTTTATACTTGAGCTTTTTATCCGCCATTGTGTACAACACGAAAGGTACTTTCGATTTCTTTGGCATTTTTACTCTATTTTACTGCAAATATATATAAGAAATTTAAATTTACTCAAATTAAAAAAAAAAAAAAAAAGAAAAATTAGTTTTGAGTTACTTACGTTCGTATAAAGATAAATATATATAAGCAATCGCTGTTCGATATTATACGGTTCGTGATTAGACGTAAACTAACGCATTACAATTTTGAAACAATAAGATTTCTCTTGATTCGTAACTTTAGAGAGGGCGTTCGAAGTGACCTTTTAATAATATTTTCGTGAAATTTTGGGAGTTAATAAATATATTCTATATTTCCAAATAGAATTTTCTTAGAATTTTCACACAAATAAAATTGTATTTAACATTTTGAGGTAGACACTTTTAATCTTTTCAGGCATTATTCTTATTACAGACGTTTTAAAACAATAATTATGTAGATGCAATATCATAAAATTAATTTATTTACCAAAAAAATTAGTTAACGATTAATTAATTATCACTACAGGTTGGTTTTTTTAATCTATACATATATGTATAGTTAGTTATAAAGGTACCCGCGTAAAAATATAAACTATTGCCACTATATTGCCGAGCAATGGGCAATAGCTATTGCAAACATATTGCCAATATGTTGCCGCGACAATTGGCAATGTATTGCCAACATATCGCCAAACGTACAACCGCCCATATCTTTGCCAAATATTGGCAATAGTTACTATCTTACCTTTTGTAAACTATTACCAATATGTTGGCCATACCTCATAAATTTAAAAAAAATTAAAAAAAAATATTAGCTAGCCGCGGGATTTGTACCTTCAATCTTTAGATCGGAAAGCTGGCTTTACCACTGAGCCATTTTGCTATTTCGTTACTAAGAGTTAATTTCAGGCTATAAAGAACAGTTGAATTCATAAAATTTGGACTTAGAAATTTTTTAATCATATCTTCAAATATATGGGCGGTTGTACGTTTGGCGATATGTTGGCAATACATTGCCAATTGTCGCGGCAACATATTGGCAATATGTTTGCAATATAGCTATTGCCCATTGCTCGGCAATATAGCGGCAATAGTATATATTTTTACGCGGGTATCAAGTTAAACCTCAGAAATATGAAATAAATGGAAAAAATAGGGGACAGATTCTTCAAATAAACAATAAATTTATTCAAAGATAAATTACATAAGTTTAAAATATGTATATGGGCTATTTCACGTCAAGTGGTTCGGTGAAAATTTTAAATCGCTCCAAAATTTGAGAACAGGCTGGAAACATCTTCCAGAACATAGAAAAAAAATTTTAGGTGGTAAAAATAATTTGCCTAAGAGTTATTCGACCATGAAAAATGGAAATTTTTCAATTTTTTAGAAAAATTGCTATTTTCAAAGTCATTTATCTCAAAATCTGTTGATTTTTTTGAAAAAACGTTCCAAATAACTTTTGTTTAAAATAATCTATAGAACTTATCTACCCTGGTTACAATTCTTAATTTTAAAATCTCGAAGAGATAGAACACCTGGAAATATTGATTATCAAAGAAAGGCGACCACGCCACAATCGATTTTGATCTATCACCGCTCAAAAGATCGCATTTTTCGAGAGCTTTCGAATGGCTTGGGTTAGATTATTGGCCAAGACCGCTGGTGTAAGTTATGTCCTAAAATACGTGAAAATTAGTGATTTTATGAGGTTTATGAGGCATAAGTTACACCATGTACAAGTATTACTTAAGATTACAATAAAATTTATATAAAATTTATAAAACAATAAACACTTTTATAAAAAGTAAATTAATTCAAAGATATAATTTAATAATATTGTACTGCGTTTACAAATTCTACTTGATCTTCGTTCAGAGATTTCAACATTAACTGCATTACTTTTTGTTTTTGTAATTACTATTTTCTCCTCTTGAATGTTTTTGTTTAAACAATATTGTTATAACTTTTTTAGGTTTCGTTTCTTCTGGATTTGATACCATAAAATCACCAAGCACCCATTTAATTAAGACGTTAAAACTTATTACCCCGAGTACGTGTTGTTACTACTAAGAAAATGGAGATGATTCCTTCCAGGGTATATATCACACGCAATTTCATTTGACATTCGCAATCCTAGGGAATTTATAGTCCAGTGAAAATAGGTCTGAAATCAACTTGATACAGAAATGCCTGCATTTTTTATATTTGGTAAATCGATGTCGGAGAAAATGATTTTGAAATTTGCAGCTTCCTATAGGTCCAGCGGTTCTAATGCGAAGTAAGCGTTTAAAAGTTATTTTAATTTATATATATTATAAACGACTTGCGCCAAATGAAAGAACGTGAAATTTAACATCGGAAACGATTTTTTATTCGGTTTTTGTAAGTGTACTATTTTGAGATAATAAAAGAAAAAGACATTTTATTCATTCGAATAAGGAGGAGAGAGGGGAAGCGCAGACGACATGGCCGCCGTTCCTCCCACCCGCGGCTCTAAGCACAGTTGGAGCGAGTACGAGCAAAATTTATGCAATAGCGGCAGGCTTTTGAGAAATGGTCACTTTTATATTTTTATGCAGTGTCAACTCAACACTACATTTCTTGTTTTTCGAATATGGTGTAGAAAAATTTGAGTATTTTCTATAATATTTAATTAAATAAAATATATACCTATTTAACCATACTAATCACATTTATTTATTGAAATACAAATAATTGATGAAACTTTGATTGTTTGTAAAATTTACAAATTGTATACCTTACACGAGTTTGATTTGCAGCTATATACGCAGTCTTGAATCTATTTAAAAAAGTGATAATTAGTTATATAAATGTTAAATTAATATAATCATGAGTTAATATTCTGATATTCATTCTGTAATTACATATTATATATAATGATAAAAGCAATTGAAAGTGGCTGATTTTATTAAGGATCCCTTTGCACTATAACATTCACACAGATAATGTATTAAATAAAAAATTACGATAAGCATAAATATATTAAAAGTGCGGCAGGGTACCAAGATTTACAGGGAAAAAAATAAGCTGTAAACATATAGTAAACAGATAAGATGCATACTGCAAAGTTACACTTTAAGACAAGATGAAAAACATAAAATTACATATTTGAAAAGCTTAAATATCGATATTACACTTTGAAATGAAAAATTATACTTTTTAAAAGTGCAATTATTATTCTTTTGAAAAGCGTAAAATGTGATAAGTGCACATTTATAATTAGTGTAAAATATTAAACTCCATGTAAATTTATAAATGTAAATTTTGGATTCTATATTTTAGTAAAAAATTAAGAAGCTAATTATTTTTTTAGTTAGGTGTCAAATTGCGAACGTTAACGATGATAATACTTGTATTTCACCCTCCACTGTTAATTAAGGGGGTTCCATACTCAATTTTTGATGATTAATTAATAAAAAAGTAGAACAGTATGTGAAAAAATAAGAGAAGAGGCGCCTTCGTTTATTGACAATCTAACTGTCTGCTGAATTTTAGATTAAAATATTATTGCGTTTTCAAGAAAAGTCTTACCAAAAATATTAAATCTTTTCACCTCGTTGAGGTTAGGTTCACATTTTTGGTAAGACTTTTCTCAAAAACGCAATATAATTTTAATCTGAAAAGCAGCACACAGTTAGATTAGTAATAAACGAAGGCGCCACTTCTCGTATTTTTTCACATACTGTTTTATTTACAAATTTATTACTAATAATCACGATTGCCGATAAGGTAGGGAGGATAAATATTGACTATGGCACCCCGTTAACAAAATTAAAAGATTATTTTTCAATTTCTTGAGGTTCAGATAGGTTGTTCATAATTTAAATAAGTAAAAAAACCATTTTTAATTTGAGATTATTCTCAGATTAATAAGCCTGAAGAGGTTGGCAAATTTTGCCAACGAAACGTTGCACATAACGTAATAAGGGTTTTTAGGCACGATCGTTACACGGAAGTGCCTTATATTTTCATCATCGCAAAATATGTGGTACCTCAAAAAAGTATATATTTTGACATAAAAATATAATTTATGCAAATTAGAACCCATCCAAACCTCTCCCTAAAATGTATGTATGGATGTGTGTATGTATGAAATCCTGTGACCAAGATAACTCTGCTAATTTTTAATCGATTGAGCTGAAATTTACAGGGTATATTTGTTATAATTATAGAACTCTGTGGTCCTATTTTCAGATGTATTGCTCATAAATTGTGGAAGTTATGGAGCGTTTTACAATTTCGTAAAATTGGTTTATGCATATTATCTCCAAAAATACTGTTCTTACGTACATAATAAATTTAGACAAAATTTTCGTCTTAAAATTATAAAACTTTTTCCTATACAACACTTTCTGATTCAAGCAATATTTTTAAAGATACGTACATAAAAACAATGAAAGTCATTAAAAATCTACAAAAAAGCACGTTTTTTCGTTATAAATTGAAATGTATCATTTTTATATAAAAAGCGTAAATAGACAAAATATTCGTCACAAAATTACAAAACTTTTTCCTTTTGTACACTTAACGCTCAAAACAATATTTTCGAAGATAAACATAGAAAAACGATCAAAATAATGAAAAAAGCACAAAAAAACACGTTTCTTCGCAATAAAACGAAATGCATTGTTTTTACTGAAAAACTTTTAATGAACGAAATGTTCGTTTTAAAATAACAAAACTTTTTCCTATTGTACACTTAACGCTCAAAACAATATTTTTGAAGATAAACATAGAAAATCGGTCAAAATAATGAAAAAAGCACAAAAAACACATATTTTCGCAATAAAACGAAATGTATTGTTTTTACTGAAAAACTTTTAATGAACAAAATGTTCGTATTAAAATAATAATCCTTTTTTCTATTATACGCTTAACGTTCAAAACAATATTTTCGAAGATAAACATAGAAAATCGGTTAAAGTAATAAAAAAAAATATGAAAAAACGTTAAAAATTTGACTTCTATTGTATAATTATTGTTGCTGTAATATCATTTTCTTTTATCAGTATTCGTTGTATGTAAGTCTTTAATATCTTTCTCCGGTTCATCAGTTTCGTCATCAGATAAATTGCTACCATCTTGTAAATCTGGTCCAACTATTTCAGAAATGTAGTCAAGTGACGCCTTAACCGCCAATTTTTCAGTCTTTCTTGAAGTGTCAAATTTTGTACACCATTCTAAAATTAATTATATTTATGTAAAAAATGAAAAATAAATATTGAAATTATTATCATTGTTACTAAAAATGATTTCTATCTAACATTTTGTTTGAAGGCGTACTTTTTTGAAATTCAGGTACCCAACTAGTATGACTTCATCATTTAAATGCACTACACTTTCATATTCATCTTTAAAATAAATTAATTATTTTACAATTACTTTACAAAAAGTAAAAAATTATTTTCTTTTATGCTATAATAAAAACTTACATTAAAGTACTTTTGATGTACAAAGGACAATTTAAACAAATGTTTTATACTCTCCTTCTCCTTCTCCAAAAATGTTTAAGCCATACTTTTCTTTCTAAAAAAATAATATATGTATGTATAAAATAATATACCTGTTAATAGACAATTACATTGTAATCTATCTTAAGATTTTTAATAATATATTTTAATATAACAATTTCAAATTATAAATTTTATTTGTACCGTAAAATGCAATTTCTATCTAAAAATTCTGAATATATATCTTATGTAGATAATGTACTTACCACTTTTATAATTTTTCACTGTTTCCACTTGAAAATCTTTATAAAGTTGTGGTCTGAATTTTTGTTCTATACCGTAATTATAAAATCAAAACAGCACTTAAACCCATAACAATATCCTTCACATACATCTTCATAAGCTATTGTCCTAAACTCTTTGTACATAGTGCAATTGAAATTCTCCTTTAAGAAAAATGACCAAAATTGGAAGAGTGTGTTCACCTCTTGTAACTTCCCTATACCAAGTTGTTTACGCTCTGAAATAAAAAGAGATTCCATGAATTCTAAAGTGAATGACTTTATGTAAATTTATAAATAATGAATATAACAATATGATTAATATCAACATGATTTCTTTAGCTAAGAAAGAAAACAATATTATAATAATCATCATCACATCAAGAATTTATAACTTATAGTTACAAAAACCAATACAATTTTTTAATATCTTTACCTTTTAACCAACGTGAATGAATTTGATGATACACTTGTTGATGAAACCGTGTCACATTCATTAACGTAATACTAGGAATGTTGATAAGTTTGACAAGAGCGGAGCACTACCGTAACTACTAACTAATAAAACCTTTGTTTGAACTTGTAATCGCACTACTATCTGTAAATATAAAATAAAAAGAAAAACCTATTATATTGTAATAGAAACAAAGCTATATTTTCATCATCGCAAAATATGTGGTACCTCAAAAAAGTATATATTTTGACATAAAAATAATTTATGCAAGTTAGAACCCATCCAAACCTCTCCCTAAAATGTATGTATGGATGTGTGTATGTATGAAATCCTGTGACCAAATAACTCTGCTAATTTTTAATCGATTGAGCTGAAATTTACAGGGTATATTTGTTATAATTATAGAACTCTGTGGTCCTATTTTCAGATGTATGCTCATAAATTGTGGAAGTTATGGAGCGTTTTACAATTTCGTAAAATTGGTTTATGCATATTATCTCCAAAAATACTGTTCTTACGTACATAATGAATTTAGACAAAATTTTCGTCTTAAAATTATAAAACTTTTTCCTATACAACACTTTCTGATTCGAGCAATATTTTTAAAGATACGTACATAAAAACAATGAAAATCATTAAAAATCTACAAAAAAGCACGTTTTTTCGTTATAAATTGAAATGTATCATTTTTATATAAAAAGCGTAAATAGACAAAATATTCGTCACAAAATTACAAAACTTTTTCCTATTGTACACTTAACGCTCAAAACAATATTTTCGAAGATAAACATAGAAAAACGGTCAAAATAATGAAAAAAGCACAAAAAAACACGTTTTTTCGCAATAAAACGAAATGTATTGTTTTTACTGAAAAACTTTTAATGAACGAAATGTTCGTCAAAATAACAAAACTTTTTCCTATTGTACACTTAACGCTCAAAACAATATTTTCGAAGATAAACATAGAAAAACGGTCAAAATAATGAAAAAAGCACAAAAAAACACGTATTTTCGCAATAAAACGAAATGTATTGTTTTTACTGAAAAACTTTTAATGAACAAAATGTTCGTATTAAAATAATAACCTTTTTTCTATTATACGCTTAACGCTCAAAACAATATTTTCGAAGATAAACATAGAAAATCGGTTAAAGTAATCAAAAAAATATGAAAAAACGTTAAAAATTGACTTCTATTGTATAATTATTGTTGATGTAATATCATTTTCTTTTATCAGTATTGTTGTATGTAAGTCTTTAATATCTTTCTCCGGTTCATCATTTTCGTCATCAGATAAATTGCTACCATCTTGTAAATCTGGTCCAACTATTTCAGAAATATAGTCAAGTGACGCCTTAACCGCCAATTTTTCAGTCTTTCTTGAAGTGTCAAATTTTGTACACCATTCTAAAATTAATTATATTTATGTAAAAAATGAAAAATAAATATTGAAATTATTATCATTGTTACTAAAAATGATTCCTATCTAACATTTTTGTTTTGAAGGCGTACTTTTTTGAAATTCAGGTACCCAACTAGTATGACTTCATCATTTAAATGCACTACACTTTCATATCATCTTTAAAATAAATTAATTATTTTACAATTATTTACAAAAAGTAAAAAATTATTTTCTTTTATGCTATAATAAAAACTTACATTACAGTACTTTTGATGTACAAAGGACAATTTAAACAAATGTTTATACTCTCCTTCTCCTTCTCCAAAAATGTTTAAGCCATACTTTTCTTTCTAAAAAATAATATATGTATGTATAAAATAATATACCTGTAATAGACAATTACATTGTAATCTATCTTAAGATTTTTAATAATAATATTTTAATATAACAATTTCAAATTATAAATTTTATTTGTACCGTAAAATTGCAATTTCTATCTAAAAATTCTGAATATATATCTTATGTAGATAAATGTACTTACCACTTTTCAATTTTTCACTGTTTCCACTTGAAAATCTTTATAAAGTTGTGGTCTGAATTTTTGTTCTATACCGTAATTATAAAATCAAAACAGCACTTAAACCCATAACAATATCCTTCACATACATCTTCATAAGCTATTGTCCTAAACTCTTTGTACATAGTGCAATTGAATTCTCCTTTAGAAAAATGACCAAAATTGGAAGAGTGTTTCACCTCTTGTAACTTCCCTATACCAAGTTGTTTACGCTCTGAAATAAAAAGAGATTCCATGAATTCTAAAGTGAATGACTTTATGTAAATTTTATAAATAATGAATATAACAATATGATTAATATCAACATGATTTCTTTAGCTAAGAAAAGAAAACATGTTATAATAATCATCATCACATCAAGAATTTATAACTTATAGTTACAAAAACTAAATACAAGGTTTTTAATATCTTACCTTTTAAACAACGTGAATGATATTTATGATACACTTGTTGAGTGAAACCGTCACTTTCAATAACGAATGACTAGGATGTTGAAACGTTGACAATGATTGCGGAGCACTACCGTAACTACTAACTAAGAAACCTTTGTTTGAACTTGTATCAGCACTACTTCTGTAAATATAAAATAAAAGAAAAACCTATTATTATTGTAATAGAAAACAAAGCTAAATATTCAAAAACATAAAAAATATCACATTAAGTAATAAAATTGTTAGAAGATAACACATTAAACATCAGTTAATGGATTGAAAATCTTAATGATGTTCGCAAAACACTTTAATTAATATTGCATAATTACATAATTTAACAATTGTTATATATGTTAAATAAAAATTTACTGTGCTTAAATTATAAATTTTATAAGCTTATTTCAAAATTAACATCTATAATTTATATATTTACCCTGAATATGTTCTCGGTTCTTAATAATTATAAGTGCCATTCTTTTAAATTATTGTATTTATTATTACATAATAAGAACTTTAATAGTAAAATAATAAATACAACATTAAATGCAAACTTAATGTAATTTTAAATAAATTAAAAAATGTAATAAAAAATGTGACAAACCGTTAATGTATACCAGATCAACCTTGAGAAAGATTAAACATCGCCAAAACTATCCCAATACAAAACAAGAGGCTCGTGGTTATTGTTGAATTGAACCATTTTTGTTCCACTCACTACCATTGTTACTATTTGTATTAAAACTGACTAGTAGGTGAATTACTCCTATAATTCATAATTATCTTGTATAAATTATCTTTAAATTTAATTATAAAGTATTCTACAATTTAAAATATAAATAAAACGTAAAAAAATAAATATTACTCAGTTATTGACAACTTACGGCAACTTAATATTTTCAAAAATAAATAAAATATAAATCTTATACAATAAATATTAACTAATAATAAATAAAAATTATTTACCACCCAAAATAGTTAGTATTCTATTATTTTCAAACGACTGGCCAACATTGGACAAATACTGGACAAGAGCTTCTGCTGTTCGTAATGCTCCACTAACTTTATGTAGAATAACTAATATCACAGTAAAACTTCATGAAAACATATAAAAAACTATGTGTATACGTAATAATATATATACATAATGTATATGGGGTATTCCACGTGAAGTGGTCGATCAACATTTTAAAATGCACCCAATTTTGGGTACACTTTGCAAATGTTTTTCAGAATACAGAAAAAAATTTTTAGGGTACTGGAATCTATTTGCTCAAAGTTATTCTAACCTCAAAAGTGAATTTTTCCGTATTTTTTTCAACACCACCCTAGCGGAAATAGTAAATGCTAATAACTGCAAATAAATGTACATAACTGCAAATAACTGTAAATAACTGCAAATAATTGCAAAGAACTAAAATATTTAGTTGGGTTTGAGACGCTATTTAACTATTATTTGTAGCTCTTTGCAGTTTCTTGCAGTTATTAACAGTTATTTGCAATTATTAGCAGTTACCTGCAGTTATTTGCAGTTTTGTCAAATTCTAAGTAGGTTTATATAGTTTTTAGAAATAATTATTAGCAATTATTTGCAGTTTTTAGCAGTTACTAATAGATTATACCAATTATTTGCAGTTATATTCAGTTATTTGGAGTTATATGCAATTTCTTTATAATTATATTATAGCACAAAAATAGAAGTGCAAATAATAGCAAATAATTGCAAATAACTATTAAAAACAAATAAAAACTGCTAATATTTGCTAATAATTGCTATTAACTTTTATAATATCTGTCAATTTTGTTTATAACTTTCAACAAAGACTAATAACTGCAGATAATTATTTGTTACTGTAGATAACTGCAAATAACTGCAAATAACTACAAATAATTGTGATTAGCGTCTCAAACCCAACTAAATATTTTAGTTATTTGCAGTTATTTGCAGTTATTTTCAAATACTATTTCCGCCAGGGCAGCTGGGTTTACCGCTATATAACTCAAAATCTATCAACTTTTACTATATAACATTATATGTAACATTCGTTGCTAATTATATCTAGAATTTATTCTTCTGGGTTAGAATTTCTAATCTCAAGGTCAATGTTACATAAACTACATGTCAATATTCAACTTCAAAAAAGTGCAAGTGCGCCACCTTTGATTTTTCTATCCAAAAGTTTAAAAGAAAGCTTGGAGCAATACCTTTCAAATGGTCTGTAGCATTTTTATGGCCTCCAATTCTGTAAAAAGTTATGACAATTTAAAGAAACACGAAATTTTTTAAAAAATTTAAATGGGAATTACCATGTTAATTTTTGTGAATGTTTTGTCTTTCTTTAAATTGTCATAACTTATTTCAAAATTAATATCTATATAATTTATATATTTACCCTGAATATGTTCTCGGTCTTAATAATTATAAGTGCCATTCTTTTAAATTATTGTATTTATTATTACATAATAAGAACTTTAATAGTAAAATAATAAATACAACATTAAATGCAAACTTAATGTAATTTTAAATAAAGTAAAAAATGTAATAAAAAATGTGACAAACCGTTAATGTAACCAGATCAACCTTGAGAAAGATTAAACATCGCCAAAACTATCCCAATACAAAAACAGAGGCTCGTGGTTATTGGTGAATTGAACCGATTTTTGTTCCACTCACTACCATTGTTACTCTTGTATTAAAATGACTAGTAGGTGAATTACTCCTATATTCATAATTATCTTGTATAATTATCTTTAAATTTAATTATAAGTATTCTACAATTTAAAATAGAAATAAAACGAAAAAAAATAAATATTACTCAGTTATTGACAACTTACGGCAACTTAATATTTTCAAAAATAAATAAAATATAAATCTTATACAATAAATATTAAGTAAATAATAAATAAAAATTATTTACCACCCAAAAATAGTTATTATTCTATTATTTTCAAACACTGCCAACATTGGACAAATACTGGACAAGAGCTTCTGCTGTTTCGTAATGCTCACTTAACTTTATAGTAGAATAACTAATATCACACAGTAAAACTTCATGAAAATCATATAAAAACTATGTGTATACGTAATATATATATACATAATGTATATGGGGTATTCCACGTGAAGTGGTCCGATCAAAATTTTAAAATGCACCAAATTTTGGGTACACTTTGCAAATGTTTTTCAGAATACAGAAAAAAATTTTTAGGTACTGGAATCTATTTGCTCAAAAGTTATTCTAACCTCAAAAAGTGAATTTTTCCGTATTTTTTTCAACACCACCCTAGCGGAAATAGTAAATGCTAATAACTGCAAATAAATGTACATAACTGCAAATAACTGTAAATAACTGCAAATAATTGCAAAGAACTAAAATATTTAGTTGGGTTTGAGACGCTATTAACTATTATTGTAGCTCTTGCAGTTTTCTTGCAGTTATTAACAGTTATTGCAATTATTAGCAGTTACCTGCAGTTATTTGCAGTTTTGTCAAATTCTAAGTAGGTTTATATAGTTTTTAGAAATAATTATTAGCAATTATTTGCAGTTTTTAGCAGTTACTAATAGATTATACCAATTATTTGCAGTTATATTCAGTTATTTGGAGTTATATGCAATTTCTTTATAATTATATTATAGCACAAAAATAGAAGTGCAAATAATAGCAAATAATTGCAAATAACTATTAAAAACAAATAAAAACTGCTAATATTTGCTAATAATTGCTATTAACTTTTATAATATCTGTCAAATTTTGTGTTATAACTTTCAACAAAGACTAATAACTGCAGATAATTATTTGTTACTGTAGATAACTGCAAATAACTGCAAATAACTACAAATAATAGTGATTAGCGTCTCAAACCCAACTAAATATTTTAGTTATTTGCAGTTATTTGCAGTTATTTTCAAATACTATTTCCGCCAGGGCAGCTGGGTTTACCGCTATATAACTCAAAATCTATCAACTTTTACTATATAACATTATATGTAACATTCGTTGCTAATTATATCTAGAATTTATTCTTCTGGGTTAGAATTTCTAATCTCAAGGTCAATGTTACATAAACTACATGTCAATATTCAACTTCAAAAAAGTGCAAGTGCGCCACCTTTGATTTTTCTATCCAAAAGTTTAAAAGAAAGCTTGGAGCAATACCTTTCAAATGGTCTGTAGCATTTTTATGGCCTCCAATTCTGTAAAAAGTTATGACAATTTAAAGAAACACGAAATTTTTTAAAAAATTTAAATGGGAATTACCATGTTAATTTTTGTGAATGTTTTGTCTTTCTTTAAATTGTCATAACTTCTTACAGAATTGGAGGCCATAAAAATGCTACAGACCATTTGAAAGGTATTGCTCCAAGCTTTCTTTTAGACTTTTGGATGAAAAATTCAAAGGTGGCGCAAATGCACTTTTTTCAAGTTGAATATTGACATGTAGTTTATGTAACATTGACCTTGAGATTAGAAATTCTAACCCAGAAGAATAAATTCTAGATATAATTAGCAACGAATGTTACATATAATGTTCTATAGTAAAAGTTGATAGATTTTGAGTTATATAGCGGTAAACCCAGCTGGTGTTGAAAAAAATATGGAAAAATTCACTTTTTGAGGTTAGAATAACTTTTGAGCAAATAGATTCCAGTACCTAAAAATTTTTTTCTGTATTCTGAAAAACATTTGCAAAGTGTACCCAAAATTTGGTGCATTTTAAAATTTTGATCGGACCACTTCACGTGGAATACCCCATATACATAACTTTATATACACAATAAAATAAATAAACTAACTATCCGTTATATTTATTGTCCGTTTAAATAGTGCCATCAGCGCCATCATATACACATAAGAATAATGTATATCGCATTTTATGTAACCCGCGTCCCGTATCCAAATTTGAATTTCAAATTTTTTTTATTTTTTTACAAAAATATTTATTTATAACAATTTTCTTTTTTTATTTATTTTTTAATACAAAAAATCGAATAAAAAAAATAATTATAATAAAAAATGTTATTTATTAAAAAAAAACTAATATTTTTATAACAAAATTTAATATAAAAAAATATAAAACAGTAAAAAATATTTACCACACACAAAAATAAAATTTTGAAAATAATCTAAACGTCAAACCCTGTAAAACATGTTTTCATTATGTCCAAATTTTTCTAAAATTTTAAATTAAAATTTAATTAAAATTTTTAAATAAAATTGAACAAAAAACTTTGTTCATAAACTTGAAAAATTTGGACTTGAACGTTAAATAAACATAATGAATTTATTGTGTCCGCGAATTCTAAGAATATATTGATTTTATATTACTTAAATATATTTGTCTTTTCAAATATTATAATTACTTTTTCTTAATTTTTGTTAATTTATTTAATAAAAAAAAGGAATGATCAACGTTTACATGTTATTAATAACATTGTAATTTAAAATAGAAATTAATAATTCACTCTTCATGTACATATTTCAATTTATGACTTTGTTCACCGAGTTTTTCACTTGACAAATTCATCAATTTAAACATAAAGTACATATAGGTACCATAGACTACTCTAAATATACTACCAAAGAAGGCACCCGATAACACATCTTTGGGACCTAAATTAATTTTATATAATGCTCCAGTAACCATTTCACCAGCTGCATAATAAAAAAAAAACAAAGCTTCATACAAATGAATTTCTTTAAAAATTAACAAATTTAAACAATATACATGAATGCTGCTCTATATCGAATAAATAAATTAATTATATTGTTTCATATAGACTAATTTAAATTGTACAATATTTTATCACATTTACTTACCTTTACTGTCCAAAATATACGTCCCATTAATAATGTTTTACCAAATATTCTTTAGAAGAAACATTAATGTAAAAAAAACTATATGGTTTTATATAAACATATGTAAATTATGTATGTATGTATTTTTTTCACACCACGTTACAAAAATGTGTTTCCTATTACTTCTTTCTTGCCAAATATTTTTTTTTTAATTTTTGAAATATTTGAGGAACAACACTTTTCTCTTCAATACATTGATATTCAGAATAATATTAGAATAATATCTAAAATTTAATATCTATAAATACATTTTAAATTTACTATTAGAACATATATGTATATGGGTGGTTCTCTGTGACATCGAAGATGAAAAAAATAAATATTGCTATAACTGTGGGAATATGTTTTAGAGGTATCCAGTAGTTCTCCTGAATTTTTTCAGATTTTTTCTGGGCCATAATTTTAAGTTACAGAGAGTCAAAGTTGACATTTTAGCACTTTTTTGCATTATATGCCCATTTTCATGAATTTTTAGCTCCCAGGGGATGCATTTTTCACTAAAAACATAAGTATGACTTTTTTTGTAAAATTTTCCGAACTTTTCATTAAAAATACTTTTAAAGACATAAATGTATGCTGTCACACTCTTGTAAGCCATTTAAACCTTAAATAGTAAAAATCAGCAATTCTGCTCCGACTCTGGAAACCTAATACTGTCTAAAAGATGTCTTTTTATAGTCAGAAACTGCCTATAAATTTCCAGAGTGGGTCTAAATCATTAAGATTACTTATGGTCAAAATATCTGGGAAAAGTACCCAAAATATTAATAGAAATGTATATTTGTTGCCTTATAACGATGAATCTAGTAGCATGATCATTGCAAAAAAATTTGTGCACTTACCTTGGAGTGGTAGAAAAGTATCTTCAATTGTTTCAGTATCCATCTAATCCCCTGTAAGCTGCTGAAAATACAAATATTATTATACAAATGTAAAAAATTAATTTTTAAACATTTATAATGCTGAATTTATAGTTTTACATCCCTTACAAGAATTATAATACTAATTTGAAGGATTACTATAAAAGTATCATCATTATTATTATTATTCAGCAATACATTGTTTAGATTTCACAAACTTGTCACTGTCACGTTATCATATTATTCATTATAATTATATATCCGATTTATTTATATATCTTTTGTATTAAGTACGTATATTCAGTTATTGTAATAATGATGTTTATATATTTATAGTAATCCTTCAAATTAGTATTATAATTCTTGTAAGGGATGTAAAACTATAAATTCAGCATTATAAATGTTTAAAAATTAATTTTTTACATTTGTATAATAATATTTGTATTTTCAGCAGCTTACAGGGGATTAGATGGATACTGAAACAAGTGTAGATACTTTTCTACCACTCCAAGGTAAGTGCACAAATTTTTTTGCAATGATCATGCTAATAGATTCATCGTTATAAGGCAACAAATATACATTTCTATTAATATTTCGGGCACTTTTCTCGGATATTTGACCATAAGTGATCTTAATGATTTAGACCCACTCTGGAAATTTTTAGGCAGTTTCTGACTATAAAAAGACATCTTTTAGACAGTATTAGGTTACCAGAGTCCGGAGCAGAATTGCTGATTTTCACTATTTAAGGTTTAAATGGCTCACAAGAGTGTGACAGCATACATTTATGACTTTAAAAGTATTTTTAATGAAAAGTTCAGAAATGTTTACAAAAAAAGTCATATTTACGTTTATAGTGAAAAATGCATCCCCTGGGAGCTACAAATTCATGAATACGGGCATATAATGCAAAAAAGGTGCTAAAATGTCAACTTTGACTCTCAGTAACTTAAAATAATGGGCCCGAAAAAATCTGAAGAAATTCAGGAGAACTACTGGATACCTCTAAAACATATTCCCACAGTTATAGCAATATTTATTTTTTTCATCTTCGATGTCACAGAGAACCACCCATATGCAAAATAATAATTCTGCATACTATATATAATTACAATTCTAATTTTATTATTATTATTGTTATAGAACAACAAACCCAGATGGCAAAGACAATTTTTAAGAATTCTAAAAGAATTAATAAGAGTTCGGAAGAATTCGTAAATCGGTTCAGATTTGTTCAGAAAGTATTCATAAAGAATTTTAAAGATGTGTCGACCTATGTCCGCTTAGAAGGATTCATATTTAGTTGTTTAAAAGTAGTTTATGAACAATAATACATTGATATTCAGAATAATATTAGAATAATATCTAAAATTTAATATCTATAAATACATTTTAAATTTACTATTAGAACATATATGTATATGGGTGGTTCTCTGTGACATCGAAGATGAAAAAAATAAATATTGCTATAACTGTGGGAATATGTTTTAGAGGTATCCAGTAGTTCTCCTGAATTTTTTCAGATTTTTTCTGGGCCATAATTTTAAGTTACAGAGAGTCAAAGTTGACATTTTAGCACTTTTTTGCATTATATGCCCATTTTCATGAATTTTTAGCTCCCAGGGGATGCATTTTTCACTAAAAACATAAGTATGACTTTTTTTGTAAAATTTTCCGAACTTTTCATTAAAAATACTTTTAAAGACATAAATGTATGCTGTCACACTCTTGTAAGCCATTTAAACCTTAAATAGTAAAAATCAGCAATTCTGCTCCGACTCTGGAAACCTAATACTGTCTAAAAGATGTCTTTTTATAGTCAGAAACTGCCTATAAATTTCCAGAGTGGGTCTAAAATCATTAAGATTACTTATGGTCAAAATATCTGGGAAAAGTACCCAAAATATTAATAGAAATGTATATTTGTTGCCTTATAACGATGAATCTAGTAGCATGATCATTGCAAAAAAATTTGTGCACTTACCTTGGAGTGGTAGAAAAGTATCTTCAATTGTTTCAGTATCCATCTAATCCCCTGTAAGCTGCTGAAAATACAAATATTATTATACAAATGTAAAAAATTAATTTTTAACATTTATAATGCTGAATTTATAGTTTTACATCCCTTACAAGAATTATAATACTAATTTGAAGGATTACTATAAAGTATCATCATTATTATTATTATTCAGCAATACATTGTTTAGATTTCACAAACTTGTCACTGTCACGTTATCATATTATTCATTATAATTATATATCCGATTTATTTATATATCTTTGTATTAAGTACGTATATTCAGTTATTGTAATAATGATGTTTATATATTTATAGTAATCCTTCAAATTAGTATTATAATTCTTGTAAGGGATGTAAAACTATAAATTCAGCATTATAAATGTTTAAAAATTAATTTTTTACATTTGTATAATAATATTTGTATTTCAGCAGCTTACAGGGGATTAGAGGATACTGAAACAAGTGTAGATACTTTTCTACCACTCCAAGGTAAGTGCACAAATTTTTTTGCAATGATCATGCTAATAGATTCATCGTTATAAGGCAACAAATATACATTTCTATTAATATTTCGGGCACTTTTCCCGGATATTTTGACCATAAGTGATCTTAATGATTTAGACCCACTCTGGAAATTTTTAGGCAGTTTCTGACTATAAAAAGACATCTTTTAGACAGTATTAGGTTACCAGAGTCCGGAGCAGAATTGCTGATTTTCACTATTTAAGGTTTAAATGGCTCACAAGAGTGTGACAGCATACATTTATGACTTTAAAAGTATTTTTAATGAAAAGTTCAGAAATGTTTACAAAAAAAGTCATATTTACGTTTATAGTGAAAAATGCATCCCCTGGGAGCTACAAATTCATGAATACGGGCATATAATGCAAAAAAGGTGCTAAAATGTCAACTTTGACTCTCAGTAACTTAAAATAATGGGCCCGAAAAAATCTGAAGAAATTCAGGAGAACTACTGGATACCTCTAAAACATATTCCCACAGTTATAGCAATATTTATTTTTTTCATCTTCGATGTCACAGAGAACCACCCATATGCAAAATAATAATTCTGCATACTATATATAATTACAATTCTAATTTTTATTATTATTATTGTTATAGAACAACAAAAACCACCAACGGTGCGAGCGCAAAGCGCCAGCTATAGCTCGACCCCCCTAGTATGTTAATGTTAATATTATATGTGAAGTATGATAGTCCCAAGCCTGTTTAATAGCAGAGGGAAATGTGATAAAAATTTCCAAACCATTTAAATTTCTACAAAAAACAATTGTAATGACTAATTCAAGTAATTTATGCTGTCCTTTTAAATGATGGAATCAGAAAATAGCCATCGAAAATTTAGAGTTTTTTTTAGAAGTTTTGATTCCTTTTTGTTATTTAATGTTTCTAATTTCTATTGTATATATTACGATCAAATTTTTTTTAATGTAAATAGGTGAAAGGCACCATCAACATGTATAGCTTTTACATATTTCGGCCCCACTAGTTTAGATTCAAAACTACGTGCATTGTTGCGAATCAAACTTGTATAAGGTATAAAATTTATAAATTTTACAAACAATCAAAGTCTTATCAATTATATGTATTTCGATAAATAAAAACTTTTGCATTGCACATCAACGGTCAAAAGTTAATAAATGTGATGATTAGCAATGAGCGTTATTAAATATTTTATTTAATTAAATATTAGAAAATACTCAAATTTTTCTACACCATATTCGAAAAACAAGAAATTGTGTGTAGAGTTGACACTGCATAAAAATATAAAAGTGACCATTTCTCCAAAGCCTGCCTCTATTATTGCACTGACAGTATTTAAAAAGTCCCAAAAAATCCTCGATGTTGCCGTGAGATATATATCAAAACAAACTTTGCCTGCACCTACTGCGGCGGCCCGCGGCCGTGACGTCTGCGCTTCTCCTCTCCTCCTTATTCGAATGAATTTAATGTCTGTCTCTTTTATTATCTCGATATTTTACACTTACAAAAATCGAATGAAAAATTGTTTTCGATGTTAAATTTCACGTTCTTTCATTTGGTGCTATACTCATATTTTTCCGTAGACCTAATCGTTTTCGAAATATAAATTAAAATACCACGCTTATTACGCATAGAACCCCTGGACCTATAGGAAGCTTCAAATTTCAGAATCGTTTTCTCGGACCTCGATTTATCAAATATCAAAGATGCAGCCATTTCTGTGACAAGTCGATTTCAGACCTATTTTTACTGGATTAAAAAGAATTGGGAATATAACAGACACAGCAGTCGATTGTGTAACGAATACACAGAAATAGATCAGATTACAGGTTTTTGTTGATTTTGCGAAAAGTAAACATATATTTTCAGAAAAATTATTTTTCTGTGTAATAAAATTAATTTTTAGATTTTTTAATAAAATTAAAAAAAAATTTTTTTTTTTTTTCAAAAATGCTCAAAATGTCTGAAAAATTATTTAGATAATGAGATAGATAATCTTTTATTAAGAATATTTTTACTTTTTGCGAAATTCACAAAAAATGCAATCTGACCTATATATGCTTCCTGTATAATTGCATAGATTCGCCATGACATGCCCTTATATGGGTGTGTGTAATTGTTGCCAATTGGAATTTGCAACATGCAACTGTAACTAGTCTAGTAACTTTTAGCTTTACTCTACTTGTTTTATCTAGACACTACTTGATTCGTGGTTTTACTACATATACATATAGATATATAACATATGTATAATACGTATATATATAGAGTTGCGTATATGTATCATAAGGTAGCCATATACGCAAATGCAATGTGTATTTTGTCATCGTTCGAAAATAAACTTTCTGTGTAAAGTGGGCAAGGAGCGAACAATTCTTTTAGTGTCGAGCTGACAATATTCTTATCGATTGCAGTAACATGAATAAGCAATTAAACACCAATTGGGAGTTACCTCCGTTAAGGAGCCTCGACGATTTTATCCTCAATTCTGCGCATTTTCAAATACCAAATTACAGGAATATTGATAAATGGGGTAATCGTGTGGTCAGCAATTTACTCTACTATCAAACTAATTACATATTCACTGCTGTTATCATTTTTATTCTTGTTGGGTGAGCTACATCAATCAAATTATACATTTATATCTTACTGTTACGCCAGCTCCTTTCTACTTAAAATTAAGTTACATTCATTATGCTTTAAATCTTTTGCATTAACATATTAACTTCCTACATTTTCCAAATAACTTGCTGATACTCATTAGTAATACTTTAGCGATTGGATTATCTGATACAATA
This sequence comes from Theocolax elegans, assembly GCA_026168455.1. NCBI lineage: Eukaryota > Metazoa > Arthropoda > Insecta > Hymenoptera > Cerocephalidae > Theocolax > Theocolax elegans. Next base: position 58,190,126 of record CM047431.1, read on the forward strand.
AAATAAATATTACAATCGAATGAATAAGAAAAAAAAAAGATTAATTTTAACATACATTAATTACATTTCTCAATACATTGTAGATTGATTCATCCAGGAAAAATGATCATTGGGATTCTAGCCATGACCACTATAATTCTAGTTTTTGCATACCTATCTAGAGGTGGAAGAGTACACAATATTAAAAAACGTTACCCTGGTATTGGAATCTTATTTACTTTGACTGCTGGTTGCTTCTTAACTTATACACTTGGTTCTTTATTAATCTTTTTAGTAGGCATTTTATTACCAATTTCAGGTAAGTTTATTTTTTACACAACTACAAACCAACTCATTATTTGTAATTTAATTAATTGCTCATATCTTTCTTTTATTTTAAGTTATATTTATACATGCCTCATTGAGATTAAGAAATATAAAGAACAAGATCTCTAACAAGATTGAAGGAATTGGTTTGAAATGCACTCCAATGGGTGTCTTATTAGATCAACTCGGTATGGAACCAGATCTTTTTGATTAAGAGGAAGTACAAAATAATTATTGATAATGGTTGCTCTCTTTCAAATCCAGAGTAAAAGTCAGATTTAATGCTTCATTCTTCTTAGACACCAATTTATCAATAAAGTTACTTAAATATTTGCTTTGTTAACACTTTTAATTTTTATAGCTTCATGCAGATGTCTAACATATTTATTCAAAATACTATTTTCTATTTATTTAACGCAAAGTTAAATCTTTACATACCATAGTAAACCTTAGATATGAAAGTGTTAATGTGCAAATATCACATTTTTCAATAAAAATGACCCATATACTTTTATGAATCTTAAAGAGTGAAGGTTCAAACTGAATGTATTTACTATTTATTTTTTCATTTTTATATAATTTAAATTCTTTTTTGACAATTTCTTTTTAACAATAAAAAATTATTATAATTTTATTATTTTTACATATAAAAAAATACCAGAGACATAATCATAAATTTGTATTACATTTAAATCATGTTTAGATATTGTGTACATAAAAATATATTTATGTGCTTGTAATTACGTGAGATTACTAATTATATAAAAGTATTTATATATATATTGAATAAAAATAATTACACTGCAGATAGAATATTTAGAAAGCATGTTAGGAGCAAATTTAACAATAGTTAAATTTTTATATTTTACAATTTGTTTAACAACGAAAAGAAAATAGTGTACATTATGAAAATGATTATTTTATTATTTATATCTTATTTAACTTAATACATACCAGTAATTAACAAACCTTATACAACTTTAATCAAATTGTTAAAACTACTATAATTTTATGTAAATAACTAGTATGTAAAAGAAATTAGTTTTAATTAAATCACTTAACTTATTGTTAACCAAAGTAATAAATTGTACTAGTACTTAGTCTTTACAGAAAAAAATGTTGTTCTTGTCTAATTCTGTTTCTTCCTTTGTGGCTTTTGTGGCCTATGCTTTTTTTTTTTATAGACAACTTAGCTGATACGACCTTACACCCAGAAACATCTGTCATGCAAAAAATTAAATAATTTGCCTACAAGGAGTGCCATTGGTAAATTATATGCCGTAAAGGAAGTTGCTGCATTCTTATCGCTGTCAAACATCCAAAGAAGCACAGAAATAGACTTTATTTCATTTGATTCTAGCCAGTTTTTATCTTAAATCATTACACAACACATACACACATGAATATATATATTGTTAATATGTATTCGTATGATTACTGATTTAGGTCTATGGTCGAAAAATATAACTTGACTAATAGATGTTTATGTACATATATGTATATTATAAAAGATGCGTTTAAAATCTATATTTACATTATTTATCACTCATATGTTAATAAGCATTATTATACTTGTAGAACCTAAAATCAAAATTGAAAAAAATAGTTTAAAATATTAATTAATAAATTGTAAATAAAATATAATTTTTGACTATGGGCCTGCTTGGTAAGGAATTGTTATAACAAAATCTATGTTTGTTAAAATGTATGATGAACATTTTTTTTGCGGAAATATTATTTTCATTGATAACTGACAATAATACATCTTTCATAATTTTATTAAAAAGAATTATTTGCTTTCTTTGCTTAATGTTTTAACCCTAATAAAATTTCCTTATTTAATTGTTCGATAATCCTCAATATCCTTAATTCAGTAACAATTGAAATCATTGCATTAAATTATAATAACAAAAAATGCCTATATATAATTTGTCATAAGTATTGTTCTCATACTTATACCAGTTTTGATCTTCCCAAAATTACAATTATTAATCAAATGTAATTTCATTAAAGAAGTAAACAAAATTTTCTCAATTTTTTTAATAACAGTTTTAACTTGGCAGTGAAATTTAATAACGGAAGGAAATGAATGTAAAAAAAAAAAAGAAAAAAATATGAAATTTATGTACAATACAATCATTATTTTCTTTTCTTCTCAGTTAATAGAACATGTTCAGAAAAAATCATTCAAAAATTTAAATTTTCTGTATAATACATTATAATCAATATAAAAATAGATTTCAAAATTAATTCAGCGTATAATGATTGAAAGCTCAATTAATGAATGATTTTTACTTTACAAATAACTTCTAATAAGTTATTTACTATCATTATAATCTTAATTTCGTGAGTATAAAATTGAATAAAACAAGTTCATCACACATTACAATGTAAAAGTCTATGGAGTCGATCTTCAAGTAATCCCGACTAGATTTTTGTAATGAATACTGTATTGGAAGGATAGAGTATACTCTCTGATAAAAGCAGGCTCGACGATAGTTCACCAATATTCGTTTTTGGAAATGGTATAAGGTAAGTATATTCTACAGAACCATAACCCATTGATTCCATTCTCCTCATGAATCCCTAATAAACATATGAATTTTAATTTATTCAATTTCATTTTTATCTATGTTGGGTAATAAATACAATAAATATATATTCAACTCTGAAATAAATAAATAAATAAATATATTTACCGCAATGGTATCATTAGCTGCTATGGATATCGTTTCTTTACTTCCATTTGGTAAACGAAGACATATTTTTACTGTTGGTACAGTTGCATCTGCAGCAACTGGAGGAATTATTTCATTATTTCTTTGTGCTTGTTGCTCTTTTGAAGTGATTTCATCTATTCGCGATCTTTTACTAATAAAAGTACATGTGCTACTTGTACTTATAACACTTGTGCTAGGTTTATTTCTGTAATCTTTAAATAATTGACCATTATATAATTAATAAGTGAAGTAAAATTTTATATCATAAAGTTTAGCAAATTACCTGAATTTGAACTACTACATCCTGCACTTTTATCGGTGACTCTAGATCTTTTTGTATTGGAAGGAATATTCTGTGAATTTTTATTATATTAAATATACATAAACAAAAATTCATCAATACAATTAAAATAATGCATTTTTAATAATAAATACCGAATTTGTAATAGTATCACTTTGTAACTTTTCTGAAATAGTATCTCCTAATGGAATAGATACTTTTTTAGAGGGTGAAAAGTCCACATTTTCAGGAGAAGCGTGAGAACTAAGCATATCATTTAATCCCGACATTAAACTGTCAACTGTTATGTGATTGAATGATCTCATACACTCTCCAGTTCTTGGATCAATAATAGCTAAGTAAGGATAATTGGTAACTTTGTAAAAATCAATATATCTCTTTCCATCAACTGAATTTGATAAAACCTATTCAAAGATTAAATTAATTTCATGATACAACAATATAATATGTGATATACATTAAATTATTATTATTTTTAGTTACCTGCCATAAAACAAAATGATCGTTTATAATCTCTCGTATTTGTTGATTTGTCCAAACATCTCGGTTCAATATTTGGCAAGCAAATTCTTGTTGATTTTGTACATTAACAAGCAACCAACGATTGATGCTTTTGGCATGTTCTCTAGCTTCACTGAATGTTCCTAGAAATAGTATATCACAGGGTGGTCTGAATAAATCTTCCAGACGCTTAGATTTATTACGATGAGATGATTTTCTAGCACCAGATGCTCTTTGTGTCATTTCTTCTTCTTGCCTTCCTATAGAAGATAAATATTGATATAATGGTGAAATTAAAAACAAAATTATAATTTTTCTGTTGGGTAAGTAGGCATTATATACAATTTGACCAATAAATAACTCACGTGTTTCAACGGCAAAATCCCTGAATCTGTCAAAGATGCTGTTAGGAGCCCTAGGAAAAGAAAATGTGACGTCTGGAGGTACAAGAACCTCCTGAGTCGGAAGAATAGGCGCCCTAACTTCTGGTTCATCTTCGACATTGACAACTGGTGGTCTCTGCTCTGCAGTCGATGCAGAACTTCCAGATTCAAACAAAAAGCTTACAGCAGTTTCTAAATTTCCATCTGCTAGTGCTAAATATTGGGCTGCTATGGCTTCTCCTTCTCCTATTAATGGTTATAAAAAAATTATTATCATACCAGTAACTTTAAAACTTTTATAAATTGCCTCAACTACATTTCTCTAATCACTATTGTTGGCAAGAATTTTTGTGTTATAAAAAACTTTATGTCTTAACATTTCTTTTCCCTTGTGGCAATAAAATGATTAAAAAAATAATAATAATTAAGAAATTGCAAATTCATCTATATAATAAACACAAATAAAAATAGATATTTTGAAGAAATAAAAAATAAAAAAAAAATAGTGCAATGCAAACTACAAATTCCCCCTTAAAAAAAATAAAAATAATCAACATAACCTCTGAAAAACTATCTAAGCATATGAATTGGCATAAAAATAAATAAATGGCCAATTGTAAATACGAAAAAAACATTACCCGTTACTTCGATAAACTTTTCCACGAGCTCACGATCCATAATCTCAAACTGTTTATCTTTATCCCGAGCCTATATCGGTCAGGACGAAAAAAATTTTCCAGGATCGCGCGAACGCGACGCTGCTGCTGGCTACGGCGCTCTGCCAACGAAGATAGAAAATACGAGTATAAACCTGTATAAAATGCCAATCCAGAGCTCCCCCATTCCCCAAGGAAATGTGTCGCCTTGTTAAGCAGTAGTTAAGGTCCCCAACAGCTAGGCGACGCTATCGTCGAGTTGCAACAGAATCCCAAAATTCCCAAGCAACGTAAATCCATCTATACTATAAGATCATTTTAGAAAATGTGTCTCATTAGAGCTCTCTCCATCTCATGCGTTACAATTGGCTGCCGTGGTGATGTTCAAAACTGATTCGATATTTCAATATTTTCAATATATCCCCCCTCTTCCCCCTCGCGGTGGACAATAACTTTAACTTAAATATAAATTTTGAATTATATAATATATATATAGGCTCCATAATCTTTTCTGTCTCTTTTTATCGTACTAAAGTACGTATCTTCCTTCTCTGTCATGGGCGTCATAAACCCCGAAATTTAAAATTATATGTATGTATGCATAGATAGGGTGGACCATATTTTTATTGTTGATTTGCTTTATGTTTTAAAAATAAACTATCCCTCAGGTTATTGACTAAGACGGGGCCGTACTTACTTCTCAATTTTTCAACCCAAACGAGTTATAGACGACTGTCTAGTGTCTACATACTGTCAAATACCCACATAAGCCTCATAAATAATAAACACTTTTGTTGTTACTTGCATTTTTCGCGATTTTAAGACGCCTGCCTTCATAGGCCCGCTGGTAATTATTTAATTATTTTTGCTCAAATTTAATGTGTAAACCAACAAACTAATGATGGTACAATTAAGAACAAATGAAAAAGAATATTTAATATGTCTGTTAATTGTTAAACAGCTGTTGTACACGCTGCTTTCAACGTTTCCACCTGTAACCTGACAATAACTTTTTTTTTCTCAAAACCTCAGGTGGTACAATTGAATTTTCTGTAAAGTTTATGAAAGATAAATGAATATACATCGTTGACTATTTTTATAACATCTTTCGAGCATTTTTTGATCTATTCATGACTTTTAAATAACGCGCCATAAGCATGCGTTTCTCGTATTTCCGGTGACCGCGCATGCGCGGTGACTGGAAATATATTTGCATTATGTCAGTACAATTTTTTGATTTTTTATTTATTGTATTATATTATTTCGCAAAAGTAACGGTGGTACAATTAAGTATAAAAAAGGTACAATTTTTCTGCACCTTTCCTTTAACGTTAAAACCACTTTAAAAGGAGCTATTGGCGGATTAATATTCTAGTACTTTAGGATTTTTTTTCTAAAAAACTACGGGGGTACAATTGAAAATTTTTTTTTTGTTGAAAAGTACAATTAAAAATACGTCGATTAGCATTTTTTTTTTATTATATTTCGAAGGGTCGTCGAACAGCTAGGCGACCTATCGTCGAGTTGCAACAGAATCCCAAAATTCCCAAGCAACGTAAATCCATCTATACTATAAGATCATTTTAGAAAATGTGTCTCATTAGAGCTCTCTCCATCTCATGCGTTACAATTGGCTGCCGTGGTGATGTTCAAAAACTGATTCGATATTCAATATTTTCAATATATCCCCCCTCTTCCCCTCGCGGTGGACAATAACTTTAACTTAAATATAAATTTTGAATTATATATATATATATATATAGGTATATGTAATAAATTATGGTGGTAGTCGTCAGTGTAGCACTCTCAACCGGATTGCGAAGAAGAAGTCAGTGTTCGACTTTACCGATCTCAGATCGCGGACTCCTAATTGCAAATTAGAAAATAAAGGGTTGATTTGTGAGAAAAAATACGTTGATATAGTATTAACCAATAATTGAAAACCGACGAAAAACCAGTTTTTTGCTTATATTTCGAATAGTGTTGATAATAGAAAATTGTATATCCTTTTTGTAAATCTTGAAAATAGCTATTGAGTTCCCAGTGGAAAAAAAGTTTCTAAAATGTTTAATAAGTTTAAATAAGTTTTATCCATTTTACTATTAAAGAGTAGTTTTCGGATTTTCAATAAAATTTAGTAAAAGTTATGAAATATTGTTATTGGTAAAGGTAAAACTATTAAAATAAATAGAAAACTTAATAAACTTTTAATATATTTAAAATACATTAGACAAAGATCAAAAAATTTTATTAACTTTTAGGTAATCATCAATAATTTGTACTCTTGTCATTATAATTGTTAATAATTTTTAATTTCCATACTGATCATTTAGTAACCTATGCGAACAATTAATAACTATATTAATTATTGCTTCCTCGTAGAGGAAGCTTTTGTAATAGTAAAATTTTTTGACTCGCTAAAAACATGTTATAAGTATGTTTTAATATATTAGGAGTCGAAATCACGGGTTTTTAGAAAATGTTTGTATGGATGTGTTTGTGTGTACTTAACTGCCGTATTTTCGAAACTACACGGAGAGAAACAACGACAATGATCTATAGTAAGTCAGAAACGATGACAAATTTTTTACTTACTATTTGTAATTAAGCAAATGATTTTTTTTTAAATATCTTATGTTTTGGAACTTTTAGAAGTTAATTAGTCAAATGTACTGAAAAAATTTATAATGAAAGAACCATCTAATTGTCAGAAATTATAAAAATTTCAAGTAATCATATCGATTAGTTTAGATTTAAAAAATAAAAATGTGAAAAAATTGAGGTTTTTATGTCGAACGTTTTCGGGAATAAAAAGCATTCAATCCACTTGAAATATTGGGAAAGAATAGTCTTTTTGCGGTAGTTCGATCCCTATTGTTTTTCAGCTCAAAATATTTATTATTACCCAAGTTAATAAGCATTATATACTTTTGTCCAAAATGTTTGATTGCTTGTATCTCTGAAAATCATTGATCTAATATGTTGAAAAATATCGTGGCAATAGAACATAATAATAATAATATTATGCTGTAAAAATTTCAAAATCGTTCATGGATTTTAGTTTTTTAGAAAAAAAAGTATAATCTAAAAGGTAATTTTTATTAAAATTTGGTTTACTTATAAACTAATCTAATGTGGAACTAACCATATTATTAGAATAAAATATTTGTAGAAAATCCAAAGAAAAGCAAAAAAGTGTAATATTTTATATTTTTAATTGATACCATCGAAAGTTTTCTATGCCAGTTGATGAAAAATTGGATAATTTGTGACGTAGCGTGTGAATTATATTATTATTGCCAAATGTTATCTTTAAAAACAATAAAATATGTTTAATTAATGCGGCGAATTCGTAACCTAATACACACTTTTTATTGATTAGAAGTCTACCAGTATATACTATTTAACAACATTATGATAATTTTTATTTAAAGATGAGTATATTGTTACGTACGTAACATCGACGCGCGGATCGGCGCGTGTGTGAGAACGGTGTAGGATTACCGAAACGCGAAATATCATGACGAATGCAACTACAACAAGTAATCGCGGACGGTGGCCTAGTGGTTAGGTCTCGTGACTGGAAACTCGTGGATCCTCGGTTCGAGTCCCGGCGTCCGATCAATTTTTTATTCGGTCCTCTCCTATCACCTTCTCCATACGCAACAATATACAGATATGGAGGATGAGGTGTTCTTTGATTTGTTCAAGATTAAAGAAAATCATCGAAACACGAGAAATAAAAATTTTATTGTTTAAAGGAATTAGATTTGTGTAAAGAATATTACATACATATGTGTAAAAATGAAGCTATGTACATTTTATAAACTATATATAACTTGTTTTATAACAAAATAAAATATGGAAAATAAAATTTTAACTATCGTTTTAATTTATTCAACCGTATCTTAAAGTCTAACTTATTATACATTATATTAAATCTAAAAATTATGATGCATTTTTAGTATATTATTTTTATATTAATAGGTCTTTACTGTACGAGTAAACGGTCCGAGACTAAACTAAGAACGATGCTTAAAACTAAGAAAGCATCCAAAATACTACGCATTATGCTCATACTGCACACATATGGACAATAAGCTAGTTATAAAAATGGTCAGTTAGACCGTCCGCCGAGTACGCCGAATGCACTCACAGGCAGCCGCAGTGCCATAAAACCCTTCTTTTTCTCATCTTTGCCGAAACAAACATTCAAGCTATAGTCGAGTGATTTTTGTAAAACATTTGTATATTCTCCAACAGTAAATTTTAATAAATAAATATTTTTAAATATATAGTTAAATTATACAATTTTTTATGTAAATGGTACTTACTTTCATAAATAATTTTGCCATAACATAACGCAGTATAGTTATATTGGACTATATTTTCTGGTAATTTTATAGTAAAATTAACCTTTTTTTTTCTCTCAGTGTGTGGCACGCTACCTATTCTTTTAAATTTCGGTCATGCATAATTTTATTAAGTATACGTGTTTTTGTAATTTTACATATATTGGTATTTTAATATATATCTGGGTTTTTATAACTGATGGATACTGTTACAAAAGGTATTACAAAGAAGCGTTGTAAGATAAAAAAAAATATTACTTTAAAAATCCAAAAATTATGAAATTAACAATTGTCAACTTTAATACATATACATTTATTGATTAATATACATATATATACATCAAATTTATACAGTTGCACATTAAATAATAATGAGAAAATATTTAATTATATGTCTATTGTCTTTGTACGATGATGTAAAATTAAATTAACCTTGTTTTACATTTGCGCTTCGCGAACTTTTATATGTTGAATTATATAATTAATTATAATTAAATAGCGATTTGATTAATTTTGTAGTAGTATTCCTACCTATACGCTATACCTGAAAATTCTCAGATATAGTTCTATTTCTGCATATTAATTCTAAATTCCATGCAACGAGTATAGATATTTATCACTTTCGTGTGACCATTGTCTACTAACTATGTTACTATTTATGAAGATGAAAACATTAAATACAAGTTTGTTTGATACATGTTATAGAAAATTCTGTGTTTTCACATTTACATCAGTAGGTTTATGGCCTTATCATTCTGTAATTGTAAAGCGATTTTTGTTCGGATTGTTTACGCTCTCGACAATATCACTTTTCACAGCTTTGGTAAATAATGTTATTGGGATTAAGTTCTTATGTATATTTATATTTCTTTAACGTTAAACGATAGTAATGTAAATATATTTTTTAAATCGCAGAATAGTTTTCGACTAACGCAAAATCATTTAATAAAGCTTTATTATATTAATTTGATTTCGCCATTTTAATGGTTATAGAAAAAACGTTTCATTTTAGTTATCGAAATGGCTTTTAAAAATGCCCAATTTTTGGGTTTTAGTAAGTTGAGATTGTCAAGAAATGCTATTAAAAAGTTTTCATTTTCTGCCAGGGAGAATTTCATATATATATATATAAATATGTATATATAAGGATTATTATATTTTATCTATGTAGGAAAAATTTGTCATAAAATATAATAAAAATTGCGATAATTCAATATATATATATATATAAGTACGTGACAATCTTAATACTTATCAAATCATTTTTCTCAGTGCACCAAAGTACAATTTGTATAAGTAGTCAAATACAACGGAGAGAATAAAAAATATATTTACATATACCGAACAGTATAAGTGTTATAATTTTCTAAAACAATAACGAAAAACAATAATTTATTAATAAAATATAAATTTACAAATTTAGACATTCTTAATTGTAGTTATATATATATAAATATATATATATATATATATATATGGGGTATTCCACGTGAAGTGGTCCGATCAAAATTTTAAAATGCACCAAATTTTGGGTACACATTGCAAATGTTTTTCAGAATACAGAAAAAAATTTTTAGGTACTGGAATTTATTAGTTCAAAAGTTATTCTAACCTCAAAAAGTGAACTTTTTCCAGTTTTTTTCAACACCAGCTGGGTTCATCGCTATTTAACTCAAAATCTATCAACTTTTACTATACAGCATTATATGTAACATTCGTTGCTAATTATGTCTAGAATTTATCCTTCCGGGTTAGAATTTCCAATCTCAAGGTTAATGACAAATAAACTACATGTCAACATTCAACTTAAAAAAAAACTAACTTCGCCATAATTGATTTTTTATCCAAAAGTCCAAAAGAAAGCTTGGAGCAATACCTTTCAAATGATCTGTAGCATTTTTATGGCCTTCAATTCTGTAAAAAGTTATGATAATTTAAAGAAAGACGAAATTTTTTTAAAAATTTAAATGGGAAATACCATGTTAATTTTTGTGAATTTTTTGTCTTTCTTTAAATTATCATAACTTTTTGCAGAATTGAAGGCCATAAAAATGCTACAGACCATTTGAAAGGTATTGCTCCAAGCTTTCTTTTGGACTTTTGGATAAAAAAATCAATTGTGGCGAAGTTAGAATTTTTTTAAGTTGAATATTGACATGTAGTTTATGTAACATTTACCTTGAAATTAGAAATTCTAACCCAGAAGGATAAATTCTAGACCTAATCAGCAACGAATGTTACATATAATATTCTATAGTAAAAGTTGATAGATTTTGAGTTAAATAGCGATGAACCCAGCTGGTGTTGAAAAAAACTGGAAAAAGTTCACTTTTTGAGGTTAGAATAACTTTTGAACTAATAAATTCCAGTACCTAAAAATTTTTTTCTATATTCTGAAAAACATTTGCAATGTGTACCCAAAATTTGGCGCATTTTAAAATTTTGATCGGACCACTTCATGTGGAGTACCCCATATATATATATATATATATATATATATATATGGGCTATTTCACGTCAAGTGGTACGATGAAAATTTTAAATCGCTCCAAAATTTGAAAACAGGCTGGAAATATCTTTCAGAAGATAGAAAAAAATTTTTAGGTGTTAAAAATAATTTGCCTAAGAGTTATTCCACCATGAAAAATGGAAATTTTTCAATTTTTTCGAAAAATTTCTATTTTCAAAGCCATTTATCTCAAAATCTATAGATTTTTTTGAAAAAACATTAAAAACAACTTTTGTTCAAAATAATCTTTAGAACTTATCTACCTGGGTTACAATTCTTAATTTTAACATCTCGAAGAGATAGGGCACTTGGAAATATTGAATATCAAAAAAAGGCGACCACGCCACAATCGATTTTGATCTAACACCGCTCAAAAGATCACATTTTTCGCGAGCTTTCGAATGGCGGTAGTTAGATTATTGGCCAAGACCGTTGGTGTAAGTTATACCCCATAAACCTCATAAAATCACTAATTTTCATATATTTTAGGGCATAACTTACACCAGCTGTCTTGGCCAATAATCTAACCACCGCCATTCGAAAGCTCTCAAAAAATGTGATCTTTTGAGCGGTGTTAGATCAAAATCGATTGTGGCGTGGTCGCCTTTTTTTGATATTCAATATTTCCAAGTGCCCTATCTCTTCGAGATTTTAAAATTAAGAATTGTAACCCAGGTAGATAAGTTCTAAGGATTATTTTGAACAAAAGTTGTTTTTAATGTTTTTTCAAAAAAATCAATAGATTTTGAGATAAATGCCCTAAAATACATGAAAATGAGTGATTTCATGAGGTTTATGGGGTATAACTTACACCAACGGTCTTGGCCAATAATCTAACCACCGCCATTCGAAAGCTCGCGAAAAATGTGATCTTTTGAGCGGTGTTAGATCAAAATCGATTGTGGCGTGGTCGCCTTTTTTTGATATTCAATATTTCCAAGTGCCCTATCTCTTCGAGATGTTAAAATTAAGAATTGTAACCCAGATAGATAAGTTCTAAAGATTATTTTGAACAAAAGTTGTTTTTAATGTTTTTTCGAAAAAATCTATAGATTTTGAGATAAATGGCTTTGAAAATAGAAATTTTTCTAAAAAATTGAAAAATTTCCATTTTTCATGGTGGAATAACTCTTAGGCAAATTATTTTTAACACCTAAAAATTTTTTTCTATCTTCTGAAAGATATTTCCAGCCTGTTTTCAAATTTTGGAGCGATTTAAAATTTTCATCGTACCACTTGACGTGAAATAGCCCATATATATATATATATATACAGTGATTAATAAAAATAGATTGTGTTACTATCTCTATATAAATTAATGATTAATTCTTATGTTGATGTTGACTATCCTATATTATAAATTAAAATATAATTATTTGGGTCTTACAGTTCATTTACTAAAAAATAAAATATTAATTAAGTATATGAAAGTAAAAATAATAACAAAATTAAATTAAAATAATGAATTAATAATTATCAATCATATTCAAGGGAATGGATTATCGTGGGATTCGATTTACTCCTGATATGTTTTATAAATGTAATAGCTAAACAATTCATCACAACAGTGATTTGTGTACTATCTGGAAATGTTTTTCATAAAAGTAACTTTAACAGAAAAATATTTTAAATATTTATGTAACAATTAGTGTTATGGTGGATATTAACGCAATGACAAGTGAAGAACCGGCGAATAATATTATATTATCTAATCCGTGAAGTTTAAAAAACGGTTACATTAATCGAAAACTTAAAAGTTAAAAGGTCTATGAAAAATTAAATATAAAATACGAAGGAGTATTAAAAGAAATAAGAAAGTTCGCGAGTGACACAAAACTGTGTGTAATGGATATTTGTAATTGAATCGTTTAAATCTAAGAATTTACTGAAGGTGTTGAAAGAACTAGATGAAGTTTTAAACGATAAAAATAAATTACTTATTACTGCCAAAGGAAATAAAACTCCAAAGGTTCAAACAAGAGAAACTTTTCTAAAATAGAAACGAAAGGTAAAGTACTGAATGCTTCTCAAAAGAAATTTAATGGAAACACTAAAGTAATAATGGACATATCAGCAACTATACATAAAACGTATCAAAGAAAATAAAGAAAGATTATTTATTGGCTTCCAGAACTGTAAAGTATTTGACGTTTTAAATGTAAAACCGTGTCATAATTGTGGCAGATTTGGGCATATAATATCAATAAGTGCAGAAATGAAGAAGTTTATTTAAAATGCGGAGGATCGCATCTTACTATAGATTCTCTCACGTAGGTAATCATATGTGTTGCACGAATTGCAAGTTTGTAAATGACGAATAAGGTTTAAAATCTAACACTATTTACGTAGCAACAGATAGTGACAACTGTACATTACTGTACATTCTACCGGTTTACATTATATTCTGAGATGTACTAATCGAAATTAATAAATTTTATACAGTCTGAAGAGGGTAGCATTGTCTACCGAAACGTTACGAAAAAAGAAAAATGTAGTAAAATTTCTTTTTTACCTTCACCTCTGACTTGGGAAGATCGATAAATTCTATTCAACTGATATTAAAAAATACCAATAAGTGATAAAATCAAAATTTTCAACATGTTTTTCCCCTTACTCCCTCAAGCGAGCGTTCGTGCACTGCGCGACAATAAAACAATAAAGCATGTTGTTTGTTATCTGCGTAGGAAAAAATGTCCGGGAAAATCCCTTGCGCCCTTCCACTCGATTTTCGATGCATCCGTTTTATTGCACGGAAGCAATGAGCGTCCGGAAAATCGGAGGCTCATCATTCAAGTCCCGACTAGCGTGGAGACTCTTGTTCCGACGTTTAACCCGACTTACGTCGTGAACCTCGCCTCCATCTTCGTCCGATTTGAAACGTGCGCACTTTCACGCCGTAACGCATACGGTTTTAATATCATTCTTGTATTAAATTGTTGTTGAATAAATATATAAGTGTTATACAAATTCATTCATTTGATTTCGCGACCCAATCACCTCAAACCTAAAAGTGTATATGATAAAGAGAAATATGCACCGATTGAATCTGTTTTCATTAGGATTGACAACATGGCCGCAAACGATAATATTAAAATAATGAACAGTTATTTAATGAAATATCCAGTAAAAACAATAATACAATCAAGTAGTTACCGCATAACATATGGAAATCTCAATTATCTCGGATCTTTTACTAATTCCATGTACACATAGAGATCTTGTAATAATTCATGATATTTTTCACATCCACGAGATTTAAATGTAATTGGTAGAACTATGTGCGCGCAGAAGATTTAACTTGTCCAGCAAAAATGAACTATATGCGGAAAAATTATTGTTTGTAATAATAATCTACGGGAGTGTTTATAATTGAGGTGAAGTGTCCAATTTTTTTTTGTTTTACTTAATTTATTTATTATTTTAACTTTCTTATTATTAATATAATATAATCGACTGTGAAACCGAAATAATTATATTTTAATTTATACATATGTATAAATGTCATTGTAAAACTTATCCAACAGACAGGCGGTCTAACAAACGACTCGAGTACAAATCCCGTAATAATGATTGAAACAGTTGTAGCTATTGTTTACATTTCATATGGTTTAATTAGTAACATACTTATGCAAACTCGAGAACGCCAGGTATTTTAAGTTATATATATTTGTGTGTGTGTGTGTGTGTGTGTAGTATTTAAATATAAATTTTTCATTAATATATAATTATTGTTTATTTTTTAAATGATAATGTGACATTTATTTTGTTTTATCGAATAGATAAAAGAACTGTTTCATTGCATCTCCATGGATTGGCAAGATTTGGCAGACGATGTAGAATTCGAAATACTGAAAACATTTACTCGACAAGCACAAATGATAACTTTTACATTTCTACGTAATTATTAACCGCATATACTTATTGCTAATGAACTTTATCTTAAGATATTCAAATTATTAATGGGATCCTAAACTGAATTTTAATTCTCCCTTGAGGGAATAATCTATTTGAATTAATAAAATATCTTATTTACTAACCGACACGGTGGCGGAGTGGCGAAGACGCACCTCGGCCGATCACGAAAGTTAAGCAGCACTGAGTGCGGTTGGCACTTGGATGAGTGACACCATTCTTGTGCGGCTTTCGGGATCGGTTAGGTGTTTTTCCACACTTCACAACGTGACCGGAAGGTGTGGAACATTCGGTTTTGATGTTTGGGCCTACGAAAGGTGACCTGAACATCTAAACAGAATGTTTCAATACACCGGTCCGTCTCGGGGAAGGTTTTCCTACAAGGTACAAGGTTTTCCCTTCCTCACGGGCATAACCCCGGGCGAATGCGCGACGGTGGGGACCGGGATGGGAAAAATTGGAATGTTTTCACCCCCACACATAGGTGGTAGGGGTGTCCCTGTAAAAACCCGTTTAATGGGTATACGGGGTGATGAGCAAAGATAATAAAAAAAAAAATCTTATTTACTATATACATACGAACAATAAAATACTTATTTTGTTTGTAATTTTGTTGTTTTACTATATGTCTTATTTATTGCTTAAGGATGTACGCTAAACTAATCTGTTTTACCGAAATTTTAAAGAGATTGCAGGTCAATGTTTTCTTGCAGATGAATCGACTGATCGCCTAAAATTTTGGCGACTAATTAAAGATATATAAATATATATTATTAAGCTTTTGTTAATTAAAATGTATACTTATAACAATTTTGACAACTTATATTCTCTTCAATACGCTTTTTAATTTTAAAATGTTTAATAATAAATTTCAGACGAATTAGTCGATACATTTGCAAGAAAACTTTGACCTACGACTCTTATTAAAATATCTGTAAAGCAGATCAGTTTAGCGTACCCACAAATATTTTATTCCTCGTATATATTCAATAAAATATATATTTTATTGATTCAAATAAATATTGTTTCTCAGTGGTATTATCTATCATTGTACTCAATTAATAACAAAATTTCCAATGCATCAAAAATGGTATAGAATGAAATTTGCGTCTTAATTTCGTGTCACAGATTTAAAATGGAGTCCGCCAACGGGCAATGTAAGTTTGCCCTGAAAACAAGACGAAGCGGGACCTATACTACCGTAAAGTTCGAAAAAAAATATTCAGATTCAAAAAACAATTGTCCTTCTTTAGTGGCGCGAACCTTTCAGATCAAATCGTCAAAGTTTTCATCCCCTAAAGTAGAAAATCATAAAATAAAATGAAAATAAATACCCTAAGCAGTACTTTACGCTGAGCATTCAGCACTATATGGATTTCTAAAAAAATAAACATAAATTTTTTTTAAAAAAAGCTTTTTGAGTTTTTTACTTAAAAAAGCATTAGCGCTGAATCATTAAATATTTCTTTCGATATGTTTTTATAATATCTTTCGAGACCCGTTTGATTTTTGTCAAAAAAATACGATTAATTTTTTTCATTAAAATGTATAAGGGATGATTTTTAAATTCTATGACGCACTCTGATACGTTATTAAAATAATATTTCTGTTTTATATAACATAATCTCCTTTTATATTTTCGCGCGTAATCAAAGTACTACATTCACAAATGTAAGTACAGTTTATTGTTTTTAATTTACGTATAGTATATATACCTTTTATTTTTTCTCTTAAACCGAGTAATGTTTTGGTCAAAGATTGTATTTTTAAAATAAAAATTATTATTTTTCAACTGAATAAATAGTGAAGTGTATTTCATTAGTCATCACCTACTTATAAATTATTGTAGAAAGTGTAAAAAATATATAAAAACAAGAATCTTCATTTTATTTTATGATTTTCTACTTAGGGGATGAAAACTTTGACGCTTTGTTTTGAAGGCTTCCCGCCACTTGAGGTCAAATTTTTTAATCTGCTTATTTTTCGCGAACTTTATGATGGTATAGGTCTCGTTCGTCTTGCTATCAGGATAAATTTACATTGGCCGTTGGAGGACTCCTTTTCTTCCAAATTATATTTTTTTAAAGACATTCATATTTTTCTATGAAATTTGGCATATAACGAATATTAAACTAAATAATTATAATAGTTTTTCCGGCTCCATTGACGTGATTTTGGTACCAATTCGAATTTTACATCCCGTTAGTAAATCGTCAGCTTAGTGCAAAACGCGTGTTGGCAATCAATTCTTTTCGAAAAGATGCCGATTGACATTACTTTATTAAAATGCCAATCAAATTAAATTATTATACCAAATATTAATTATAATTAAAATTTATAAGGAGAAAAGATTATACAATAAAAAAAAATGATCGGTTTGATGAAAGTAATGTAGCATTTAGAAACATTAAGGTGATATTACAATTTTTCAACGTGAAAGAAGCGAATATTGTATCGGTTATTGGAAAAGAAATTTTAGTTGGCACAATTTGAAATATTTCGGCATCTTTTCTACAAGAAGTCTGAATCAACAACTCATCAAAAAGATATTCTAAACTAACACTCTTTTACACCAAGACGATGAAATGTTAAACACCCACTTAATATTCTTGGTAAAGGATTAAATAGAAAACGCGATTGTATTTTAGTCTACAATTTACTTTTTCAACTTCTATCGTATTTTATTACAATTATGTAACGGAATGAATCTTTGCCGGACCTTGCTCAGATTCCAGGATTCAGGTCTTAAGGAATTTGAAATAAAGTACCACTATTTATAATAAAGACTAATTATTATTAAGACTATGTACAGATATAAAAAATAACAAAGATATATTGTAAATGTTGCCAGCCCGCCTGGTCTTGGTCGGGTGAAATAGCTAATTAGTCTGTAATCAAATCAAGACAAAATACTTAATTATTACGCGATCTACGAACTTTACAACGCTGTCTTATAACTAGTTTCCTAAACGGACGCAACTAACGGTTATCGTGTATGATCGTACGGCAATACGGTTCGGGCTAGTATGTATGTTCACGGAGATGCGGTCGGGATAATCCACGTGTGTTCACGAGGACACGGTCAGGATAATCTACATGTGCTCACGAGGATACGGTCGGGATAATCCACGTGTGCTCACGAGGATACGGTCGGGATAACCCACGTGTGCTCACGAGGGTGCGGTCGGGATAGCCCACGTGTGCTCACGAGGATACGGTCGGATAATTTACGTTGCTCACGAAGATACGGTCGGGATAATCCACGTGTGCTCACGAGGATACGGTCGGGATAATCCACGTGTGCTCACGAGGAACGGTCGGATAATCCACGTGTGCTCACGAGGATACGGTCGGGATAATCCACGGTGTGCTCACGAGGATACGGTCGGGATAATCCACGTGTGCTCACGAGGATACGGTCGGGATAGCCCACGTGTTGCTCACGAGGGTGCGGTCGGGATAATCCACGTGTGCTCACGAGGATACGGTCGGGATAATCCACGTGTGCTCACGAGGATACGGTCGGGATAATCCACCGTGTGCTCACGAGGATACGGTCGGGATAATCCACGTGTGCTCACGAGGATACGGTCGGGATAGCCCACGTGTGCTCACGAGGGTGCGGTCGGGAGAATTGACGTGTGCCGTTGGGATAATCTACGTGTGCTCACGAAGATACGGTCGGGATAATCCACGTGTGCTCACGAGGACACGGTCAGGATATCCACGTGTGCTCACGAGGATACGGTCGGGATAATCCACGTGTGCTCACGAGGATACGGTCGGGATAGCCCACGTGTGCTCACGAGGATACGGTCGGGATAATCCACGTGTGCTCACGAGATACGGTCGGGATAATCCACGTGTGCTCACGGGACACGGTCGGATAATCACGTGTGCTCACGAGGATACGGTCGGGATAATCCACGTGTGCTCACGAGGATACGGTCGGGATAACCACGTGTGCTCACGAGGGTGCGGTCGGGATAATCCACGTGTGCTCACGAGATACGGTCGGGATAATCCACGTGTGCTCACGAGGATACGGTCGGGATAATCTACGTGTGCTCACGAAGATACGGTCGGGATAATCCACGTGTGCTCACGAGGATACGGTCGGGATAGCCCACGTGTGCTCCGAGGGTGCGGTCGGGATAATCTACGTGTGCTCACGAAGATACGGTCGGGATAATCCACGTGTGCTCACGAGGACACGGTCAGGATAATCACGTGTGCTCACGAGGATACGGTCGGGATAATCCACGTGTGCTCACGAGGATACGGTCGGGATAACCCACGTGTGCTCACGAGGGTGCGGTTGGGATAATCTACGTGTGCTCACGAAGATACGGTCGGGATAATCCCGTGTGCTCACGAGGATACGGTCAGGATAATCTACGTGTGCTCACAAAGATACGGTCGGGATAATCCACGTGTGCTCACGAGGATACGGTCGGGATAGCCCACGTGTGCTCACGAGGACACGGTCAGGATAATCTACGTGTGCTCACGAAGATACGGTCGGGATAATCCACGTGTGCTCACGAGCGGTCGGGATAATCCACGTGTGCTCACGAGGATACGGTCGGGATAGCCCACGTGTGATCACGAGGGTGCGGTCGGGATAATCTACGTGTGCTCACGAAGATACGGTCGGGATAATCCACTTGTGCTCACGAGGACACGGTCAGGATAATCTACGTGTGCTCACGAAGATACGGTCGGGATAATCCACGTGTGCTCACGAGGATACAGCCGGGATAATCCACGTGTGCTCACGAGGATACGGTCGGGATAGCCCACGTGTGCTCACGAGGGTGCGGTCGGGATAATCCACGTGTGCTCACGAGGATACAGTCGGGATAATCCACGTGTGCTCACGAGGATACGGTCGGGATAATCCACGTGTGCTCACGAGGATACGGTCGTGATAATCCACGTGTGCTTACGAGGATACGGTCGGGATAGCCCACGTGTGCTCACGAAGATACGGTCGGGATAATCCACGTGTGCTCACGAGGATACGGACAGGATTAGACACCACGTGTGCTCACGAGGGTGCGGTCGGGATAATCCACGTGTGCTCACGAGGATACGGACAGGATTAGACACCACGTGTGCTCACGAGGTGCCTACGGTATGATGCGGTTACGGTAACGGTCGGTACGGTATACGGTAACCGTGTTTACGAACGTGTGCTCACGAACGTATCCACGGTTGCTGCACTAGGTCGGAGAAAGGGGCTGGTCGTGTGCTCACGGCCGGTCCGATCTGTCGTCCAGCTGCAGACTGACTACTGGTGGTTTCGGTGCGCCTTATATACCCGATTCTACGAGAGCGCGCATGCGTATAACGCCTGTCCCCCCACTCCGGACGGGGTCAATGAACTGGCGAGTAGGCACAGTAGTGGGGAGGCGGTCAATGACTCTAATCTATTTATAGCGCGGTCGTTGAACTCGCGTTTAACGGCACGTGTCTATCGCGAAGCTATCTTAATATATTACGTACTTATTATTATTATATACTATATTAACAATTTATAAAATAATTTTACGCAATACTAGTGCGTGTGTTTATCACACGTCACAATTATAAATAATTCTTCGCTTAACTCGATTGATAAGACGTATGGAAAAATCGACTTTCGTGCCCATATGTATAAATTTTATTTATAAATTATCCAAAAATCCCGAGGTACCATACAAATTTCTGAAATACCCATGAAATCCCATAATTAGTGCAGATGTCCAAAATACTATTAATATTCCTGATAATCCCGGAATACCTTAAAAATTCCCGAAATAAACAAGAAGTCTTGTAATTAGTGCAGATTCCCGGAGTACCTTAAAAATTCCATATCACATTGGATCTATAAAAAATCATGTCACATTTCACTTATAAAATTGTAATATATTTATAAATATAAATTTTTCAGTATTTGGGATGAGTATTCAATTAACTGGTGCAATGATTTCGTTTGTACCAACATTAACGGAGCAACCGGAAGTTATTAATTACACTCACTTATTTCCCTATTACTTAAATTCCATATTTATTAATAAAAATTTACATTATTGTCAAATATGTATTCACACTACACTTGGAATTGCTTACAGTAGCTTAGTTTATTTTAGTATAATGTCATTTTATACATCCAGTGTTTATCATGCTTGTGGAATATTTACGATTGTCAGGTATAACATTAATATTAAAACCTTAGGAAAATTATTTAAATTTTTAAATAAATTAAATAAATATGAGCATACAAATAATTGACACGTATTTATATATAATTATTAATACAAATGAATTTTATAATTTTAGCTATAAATTAAAAAATATAATTCAGCAGAAAAATCAATCGTACGAGAGATTACAAGGTGCGGAGCAACCGATTATTTCCAATATAATAGCCGCTGTGAAGAAACATCACGAGGCAATAAAGTGAATTAAAATATGTTTAAAAACTAATCGATGTACACAGAGAAAAATTGGTTGGAAAAATTACCAAAAGTTAATTCAACCGTCAAATTCATGCGCATTTTTACAATACATTTTTCTCCATGTACCTATACAAACAAATAAATTAAGTAAAAAAAAAATGGATAAATTTCTATCAATAATATTTTTAGTGAGATTAATCTTATCGAGCAAATATACAGCTGGCCATTTCTTATATTTATGATAGTTTCGTTAATTTTGATATCGTTAGCTACAATCGACGTAAATAAACGTTTATTTATGAATATATTTAAAGTTACAACTTTTGCATAGATATAATTTATAGGAAATACTTAAATTTTTTCAGATTATGGTATCGGGTAGTGATGACAGCGTAGATCTTGGTCGGTATACTCGAGCTTGTATTTCATGTGTGATGTTTATTGGGTATATATTTAGTTTAAATTTCTCGGGTGAGAAAGTTATTCAAGTTTCAAGTAATATTCACACAACTGCAGCGTAAGATAATTTTTTCAAATCAAATATTCTTTCTTTTATTCAATTCGCACCTTTTTTACCTGTAAAGATTGTCACGAAAAATTGAAATCGTCGCCTCCGAATAAAAGGGTATACCACCTCAAAATTCTGTTGGAAAATGAAACAATACTTGAAAAATTCATTTGGGATAAAGGAGTCAACGCTACATTTATTTAGAACAGCGGGTTAATTTACGAATTGAAAAAATATTCTTAATTTTTAAATGAGAACCACTATTGCAAAATTGTTATTTTTACACTGGTATCAGTTCAATACTTCGAAATTCTGAAATATTTATTAAGTTCGTTGAAACGATAAATGTGAATCTGAAATTCATTTCAGGCTAGTGGATTCATAACAGATAAGCTAAGGAAAATAAATATAAATTTAAATAATACTACAACTTTATCTTAATCTATATTTTAGAAATATTCAAAATCAATTGTAAAATTATTATTAATTATTTGAGAAAGTATAAAAAAGTAAATAATTAAAATAATCTTGAAAGGGTGTATAATTCACCATACCGAATACAATTTAAAAACTTACCCAATCCGTGTATTTACAATGTTGTACTTTACAATCTTCCAAGTATTAGAAATCGTATTCCATCATATAATAATTAAAGTATTACATACATTGTTTGAATAGAATGGGCAGAAAATAGGTGAAAAATGTGTCCATTTATCTCCTATCGATAAAACGCTTTTTCTCCCATTATATGACCATTTATTAATATGTGAAATATTGCTTTTCTTCCACTTTTAAGCTTGTAGTAGCTTGTAAGGTTGTATCTAGTTATGTGCTATTAAATGTGCACGGAGAGAAATATTTAGAAAATATTACAAAGGAGTTTGGTAAAAATTCCCAAACTCCCAAGTAATGTGGTAACAGACCGAAAAAACCGAAAAAATTACCAAACTGCTAAGTAAAATTTACAGTAAATGTAGTAAAATTTACTCTAAATGTAGTAAAATTTGTGGAGTTAGCGTACTAAATTTTACAATTAAGCTTGTAAATTTTATTAACTCTGATTTTTTCCTATACTGTTTACGAAATTCTATAAACAACAGTACAGCACGAGATACCGAAAAGAAGCGATAAATAAAATTTTTATTGGAATCGCGTCATTCGTTTGTTTACTTTAAAAGGACGATTCGATGAAACACATGCAAGTGACGCGGTGGCGCAATGGTAAGGACTTGGATTCTCAACCCAAACTTCGCAGGTTCGATCCCGATGACATACCACCCCCCTTCCAGCCGTAAAATATATGTTATTTTAAATAAAAAAAATATACATCGATAAGACCCTAATTGCACAGTTTATTAATAGTCTTTATTAAATTTGTACAGTTATACATATCCCATAAAAAATATTGAAAATATGGTAAAATCAAAAAACTTTAAACGCTTGTAACTTGGCTCCTATAAGGTTTATGAAGCATTAAAATGCACAGAAAAATTGAACAATTATTTTTTTAATTTGTACATCATCAATTTATCGTAAATAATTATTCGTTTTGGCTTAAATCGATAAAAACTGTAAAACAGAATGACTCCCAAGTTTCGAGCATAATGCGCATGCGCAGTGCAGCCCGAACTAAGTGAGGCAACTTTCAAAAATGCTAATTAGACAACAAAAAATACTACTCCGTTTATCGTAATTATTTGAATCGTTCAAAAGTATTTATATTTACATACATTTTTTAAAGTTTAAGCCGTTAATGTATTCACAAAATCGCCTCACATCTAATTTAATATAAAAGGCCATAAATTAATCAATGAATTAATTAGCTAATTTAAGTTTACTAATGATGATAAAATATAAAATTGTCATCATAAAATTATAAAATATATACATAGCGAGTAAAAAGCAGTTCACTACCTTACCGACGGCCGATGAAACTTATTGTAAAACCACTAGATGGCGCCCTACTATTGTTTCCAGTTGAAACAATATTTTTTTTTTTAATTTTAAATGAAAGAAAGGAAGTTTAATGACAAAAAAACTATTTCATTTTACATATTTTTGTATTTATTAATTAATAATTATTATAATTATTGAACCATGCTAGAGAGCATACTAGTACATATAATACATATAATACATATCTTTTAAAAGAATCTTTATTTTAATGTATTTACTATTTTCAATTAAATAACAAATTTAATTGATTACAAATTTACATACAACACGATATTTATCTTCCTGCACACTGTACCATCTGGTTGGTTTGAGTGGCACCAAGTTTGCTGCAATTTTTTTATTTAAAATAACATATATTTTACGGCTGGAAGGGGGGTGGTAGAATTTCCTACTCTGCAAGAACTGTGAATGTTTATATATCATTTACAAACTATTGTTTACGCTGGAAACAATAGTAGGGCGCCATCCAGTGGCTATTTACAATCAATAAGTATACCATCGGCCGTCGGTAAGGTAGTACTCGCTACAATATATATATATATATATATATATAATTTTATGATGACAATATTATATTTTATTATTATTAGTAAGGGACAAATGATTTAAACGAATATGCGACAGATCAAAATTAAATTTTAATCTTTTATTAACATTAAATACTTACGAAAGCTGCTGCACTTAGCTCGGGCTAGATTGCGCATGCGCATTATGCTTGCATCTTGGGAGTCGTGCAGTTTTTACTGTTTTTATCGATTTGCATGAAAACTAATAATTATTATCAATAAATTGAAATTGTACAAATTAAAGAAAAAAATGTTCAATTTTTCTATGCATTTTAATGGTTCAGAAACCTTATAGGAGTCAAGTTACACGTGTTTAAACATTTGTATTTGACCAGATTTTCAATATTTTTTTTCTGCCAAACATAGAACTGTACAAATTTAATAAATATTATTAATGAACTGTACAATTAGGGCCCTATCGATGTATATTTTTTTTTTTTACAATATCATATATTTCACGGCTGGGAGGGGGGTGGTCGATGACATCCAGAATTTTTTTCACTAATTAAATTTCATTTAAATATTTAAAATTTCCATAACACTCGAATAATATACATAAACTCAAAAATAAATAATATGGGAGGAATAAAATTTTTTTTCTGATGTTAAAAAAAAATTAAAATTACAATTTAGTTTGGTAAAAATTACGAGATTCGCAGTTTGTTACCACATTACTTGAGAGTTTAGGAATTTTTACCAAACTGCTTTGTAATATTTACAAATTATTTCTCTCCGTGTGTATTATAAACGAACAACCCTAGTAGAAATTGAGCATTTTAATTAAAAATTTAAAATTTTGAATTTTTAATTTTTAATTGAGTATGATACCCCCTTAAAACATACTTATAATATGTTTTTAGCGAGTCGAAAAATTTTACTATTACAAAGCTTCCTCTATGAGGATGCAAAAAATCGAAAAGCTGCAAAATGCTGGATTTTCGCTTATATTTCAAAAAGTACTGATAATAAAGGATAAATACTTTTAGTAAATCTTAAAAATACGCCAGTGGTTGTCATTTAAAATTGAAAATTGTACCCTTTTAAGCAATGGCACCATAACAGTAATTCTAATATAAAAATTATATTATATAGTAACGACAATTTATTACTTAGATATTCTGTAAAATGGTATCTATTACCCATAAAAATTCAAAAGATGTTGCAATTCATCATATTAAGAAGCATTAAATACGAACAGTTAACCGGCGGTAAGATGGTTGTGTTATCGCTCAAAAATTTCGGATCGGTAATTTTCAATTATTATATTTATCGATTTTCAAATGATTTTAATAATAATACCAATTTATAAACATATAGTTATTAAGCGAATAAATAATTAATCGCAACATGATTTTTTTTAGATTATCAAAAGCTCCTGGTCGGCTGCTGCTGTTCTTGCAACTATCGGAAAATGAATTAGAAAAACGAGATCACGTTTAAATTGTTTAGTAATAATTTTGTTCGAATTGTAGTATGTTTTACGCAAGGCAAATAAATAAAATTAAATTTAAAATGCATAATGATTATATTATATTATATAATTCTATATAATAATTTATAATAATATAACGAAACGTTGCCAAAAAAATCTGCGATTCAGCTCTTTTCCCCTTTGCCTCTGCAAGATCGATTAAAAAAATCAAAGAATAATTATATAATTATATTACATTTGACTTATATATCATATGTTATATTATATATTTTAATAATGTCAGATATTTTACCACTCTTAGCATTACTGTTTTCTTCATTGAAACGTCGAAATGTTTTTAAAAAATTTTTTTTTAGCTATGCATTTAACGTATATTAAAAATTTTTGCAAAAAGGGATATTGGATTAGTATACAATAATGTAAAAATTGCAGTATACTTGGAAAATATTGACTAACATTTTTATTTGTAATAAATACGTTTGTTTAGGTTGTATCTTGCTGATTAGAACATATATCCTATAAACCCAACATTTCTTTATAAAGTCGATATTTAAGTACCTTGAAAGAAATAAAAATATACATACGCGTGTGTTGTAAAGTATTAAAAAATTAAAACCATATATATTTATAAGCATGATATGATATACAATTACTATAATTTTGCATTATACACTTATAATTTATTTAGTTAATAGTTAATGATCATTCAGAGTATCAGAAAACTCGATCAACTTTTTTTACTATTTTCTTAGGGAAAGTGTAAACAGATATTTTACTGCTTATATGCATGCAAGGCTCTTATACGACTATTCGGAAATACATTTAAAACCCGATTGCCGATAAGTGCAAATTTTTTAATATAAGCCGTATCATACATTGTAATGAACGAATGGACGTAAATAAAGCATGTATACAAAAATTGTTACGCACGCGTTTACATGTACACATTTCTAATAAAAGATTAAATAAATCTAGAATAAAACATCACCAGCACTATGTCCGAACAACTGTGCGGTACTTATATACATCGCGTGTCATATTAGTTGCATTGAAAATTAAAGTTTGTACCTAGTTCACGCATAATTACCGGAAAAACATTTGTTTATTCAATTATTATTACAAAATTGTTTATTTTCTCAAAAATATCTCAATATACATCTTGCTCTCCCTTATCTTTTAAATTATCCGCATTCATATATTAATGATTTAGTGGATATAACGTGAAGTGTCTGATAGTTTGATCGCATATGCCGATGATACAGTGATTATATCATCCGAAAAATACATGGTCTATAAAAAAACGACTAATATTTAGAAGATACTTACTATGAAAATAAATTTTACCCAAAAAATTGACTGAATTTTTCGATTGACTTGTTTACATACATAGTAGATACATGCAAGTATACATATACATTTTCAAAAACTGTTAAAAGGTAAACAAACGTTTACTTTTGTGATAAACATTTCTTACCTTCAAAATTTGTACGTATAATAGATATTTATTTAAATATAAGGCTTAAAACTGTCTTTTTCTACATTTTAAGCTTTTTTAACAGTTTTTTTCATTTATCAGGAAAAATATCAACGTGAGTATAAAATGTTTAATAGATAAAACTTTTCTTTTATTGTGATAAACATTTTTTACATTTAAAATTTCTACTCAAAATCAATATTTATTTAGTTTAATATCTAAAAAGCTTCTTTTATTGTACATTTCAGGCTTTTTTAACTGATTTTTGTACTTAACTTTAAAAATATTCGTCTAAGCAAAAAGTGTTTTATATAAAAAAGTTGTATATCTATTACTAAAATGAAGATTTTTTACATTTAAACTTTTACAGTACAATTTATATTTGTCTTTATAAAGTAGAAACACGTATTTTTTGTATTATTTTGACACTTTTATGCGTTTAAGGGGATGTCGGACTCAGAAAATGGTAATTATTAATATTTTTTTATAAACAAAAGAATAAATTTTTGAAAAAATCGTGAACGCCGTGGCCTTAAGCATGTTTTAAACAATATACTAACATTTTTTCAGATTTTTAAATTGGTAATTTAATTATGATTTTTGCGTTGAAAATTCATGTCTTTTTAGACCAATTATTACCGACCGAAAATTGTTTATTTAATTATTATTAACATTTAATTTATTAACATTTATTTTTTCTTTATAAATCAAAATGTGATGCTCTCGCTTTTGTTTTAAACTGCCAATATGAATTTTGTTCAGATTTTTAATTCGATATTTCCAACATAATTGTTATGTTGAAAGGTGTAGATCCCTGTAACTTGCCAGTATTCAGTTGTATATAAAAAGTTACAATACAAAAATTATCGCATATTTTATATTTAAAAATTTTCTATATTTATATTGTAGATTATTTAATTTTTTGCATATAATGTCGTAGAAACACGTTTTAACGGGATTTTAAAAAGTGGTACCGTTCAAGAGCTATTCGACCAATTTGGTCAAAAATAGAAACGTTTACTTCTCTATTTATGTAGAAGGTATCATAAAAATTTCAGCCAAATCGGTTCAAAATTGGCTAAGTTATTCGATTAACTTGACTCTACATGTACATACATACACACATACATTCTTTTTCAAAAACGTTTTAAATAATTTATTTTCTGAACGAAAAATGTTTTTATTAATTTTATAGTAGCACGTTTAGCATAAGTAATTTAATATACCATTTCTGCGAACAGGTAAATAATATTGCCTCTGCAGAAATATATTGCGTTATGCTAGCTATAGTAATATTGTATCAATGAAATATTGAGGTGTATACTGGTTAAACTAGTGGGGCCGAAATATGTAAAAACTATACGCTTTTACATTCCAGGCACGATCATTACAATAATATTAAATGGTTATGTCTTGATGGTGCCTTTCACCTATTTACATTTAAAAAAATTTGATTTAAAAAAAAATACATATGTACATAATTTACATATGTTTATATAAAACCGTATAGTTTATTTGTTTTACATTAATGTTCCTTCTAAAGAATATTTGGTAAAACAATATTAATAGGACGTATATTTTGGACAGTAATGTTAAGTAAATATGATAAAATATTGTGCAATTTAAATTTTTCTATATGAAACAATATACTTAATTTATTTATTCGATATAGAGCAGCATTCATGTATAATTGTTTGTTAATTTTTGAAGAAATTAATTTGTATGAAGCTTTGTTTTTTTATTATGCAGCTGGTGGAATGGTTGCTGGAGCATTATATAAATTTAATTTAGGTCCCAAAGATGTGGTATCGGGTGCCTTCTTTGGTAGTATATTTAGAGTAGTGTATGGTTCCGATATGTACTTTATGTTTAAATTGATGAATTTGTCAAGTGAAAAACTCGGTGAACAAAGTCATAAATTGAAATATGTACATGAAGAGTGAATTATTAATTTCTATTTTAAATTACAATGTTATTAATAACATGTGAACGTTAATCATTTCTTTTTTTTATTAATTAAATAAATTAAGAAAAATTAAGAAAAAAGTAATTATAATATTTGAAAAGACAAATATATTTAAGTAATATAAAATCAATATATTCTTAGAATTCGCGGACACAATAAATTCGTTATGTTTATTTAACGTTCAAGTCCAAATTTTTCAAGTTTAAGAACAAAGCTTTGTTTAATTTTATTTAAAAATTTTAATTAAATTTTAATTTAAAATTTTAGAATAATTTGGACATATTGAAAACATGCTTTACAGGGTTTGACGTTTAGATTATTTCAAAATTTTATTTTTGTGTGTGGTAAATATTTTTTACTGTTTTATATTTTTTTATATCAAATTTTGTTATAATAATATTAGTTTATTTTAATAAATAAAAATTTTATTATAATTCTTTTTTTTATTCGATTTTTTGCATTAAAAAATAAATAAAAAAAGAGAATTGTTATAAATAAATATTTTTGTAAAAAAATAAAAGAAATTTGAAATTCAAATTTGGATACGGCACGCGGGTTACATAAAATGCGATATACATTATACTTATGTGTATATGACGAAAAATAAATATAACGGATAGTTAGTTTATTTATTTTATTGTGTATATAAAATTATGTATATATATATTACGTATACGCATAGTTTTTATATGATTTTCATGAAGTTTTACTGTATGATATTAGTTATTCAAATATAAAGTTAAGTGAGCATTACAAAATAGCAGAAGCTCTTGTCCAGTATTTGTCCAATGTTGGCAGTGTTCGAAATAATAGAATAATAACTATTTTTGGATGGTAAATAATTTTTATTTATGATTTAGTTAATTTATTTATTGTATAAGATTTATATTTTATTTATTTTTGAAAATATTATAAGTTGCCGTAAGTTGTCAATAACTAAGTAATATTTATTTTTTTACGTTTTATTTATGTTTTAAATTGTAGAATACTTTATAATTAAATTTAAAGATAATTTATACAAGATAATTATGAATTATAGGAGTAATTCACCTACTAGTCAATTTTAATACAAGAGTAACAATGGTAGTGAGTGGAACAAAAATGGTTCAATTCAACAATAACCACGAGCCTCTTGTTTTGTATTGGGATAGTTTTGGCGATGTTTAATCTTTCTCAAGGTTGATATGGTATACATTAACGGTTTGTAACATTTTATTATTACATTTTTTAATTTATTTTAAATTACATTAAATTTGCATTTAATGTTGTATTTATTATGTTACTATTAAAGTTCTTATTATGTAATAATAAATACAATAATTTAAAAGAATGGCACTTATAATTATTAAGACCGAGAACATATTCAGGGTAAATATATAAATTATATAGATTTTATAATTTTGAAATAAGCTTATAAAATTTATAATATAAACGCAGTATAATTTTTATTTAACATATATAATAATTGTTAAATTATGTAATTATGCAATATTAATTAAAGTGTTTTGCGAACATCATTAAGATTTTCAATCCATTAACTGATGTTTAATGTGTTATCTTCTAACAACTTTTATTACTTAATGTGATAGTTTTTACGTTTTTGAATATTTAGCTTTATTTTCTATTACAATAATAATAGGTTTTTCTTTTTTTTTATATTTACAGAAGTAGTGCTGATACAAGTTCAATCGAAGGTATCTTTTAGCTAGTATAGTTACGGTGGTGCTCCGCAATCATTGCCAACGTTCCAACATTTTAGTAATTCGTTTTTTAAAGTAAACGGTTTCACTCGACAAGTGTATCATAAATATCATTCACGTTGTTTAAAAGGTAAGATATTAAAAAACCTTGAATTTACTTTTTGTAACTAACAAGGGAAGTACATGACCTCCGGGAAACGGATCTCATCCTAACTTTGGTATGTCTTTTATAATATAAAAATATGAAAAAAGCCAAGTTATCTCTTGCCAATGGCCACTTTTACGGAAGTTATTCGACATCCAATAATAATAGCAGTAAAAATTACTTCTAATTCGGTCGCTTATAACTCGGAAACAAATAAAGATAAACAATCGAACCAAAAACCAGAAGAAAGTTGAGTTCAACTAGATATGGTTTGAAAAAAAAGAAGCTCAAATTGCTTAAGGCGATGTGATACCCAAATTACAGGAACCTACATCTAAAATCCCAAAAATTTAAAAAACTAATGGAATTAAAAATCTGAAAAAATTTACAGATAATGTTGAAAGCAAATAGAATACCGTTACAGAGCGATTTTTTCAAAATAAATAATTTAAAATGAATTATATCGAAATAACCATTTTTTGGTCGGTAATATATAGCTAAAAACAAAGCTGCACGGATGCTCAAAAATCTCGTTAATTTATTGATAAAAAAATTTGAAAAAATTCATAGACTATCTTTAATGTAAATACAACACCGTTACAGAGCGTTTTTTTCGATAAAGTATACTGTTTGCTTGAGAAAAAATAAATACTGATTTTGTTTTAATGGGTTTACATCTCCTTAATTTGAAACAAACTACTTAGACACTTTATTATAATGTCACGAGAAAGGATAGGTCTTTACTGTACTAGAAGCGGTCCGAGACTAAACTAAGAACGATGCTTAAAACTAACAAAGCATCCAAAATACTACGCATTATGCTCATACTGCACACATATGGACAATAAGCTAGTTATAAAAATGGTGAGTTAGACCGTCCGTCGAGTACGCCGAATGCACTCACAGGCAGCCGCAGTGCCATAAAACCCTTCTTTTTGTCATCTTTGCCGAAACAAACATTCAAGCTATAGTCGAGTGATTTTTGTAAAGTACAATTTGTATATTCTCCAACAGTAAATTTTAATAAATAAATATTTTTAAATATATAGTTAAATTACAATTTTTTATGTAAATGGTACTTACTTTCATAAATAATTTTGCCATAACAGGCTTAAGGGAAACTTATCACGACAGCGAATTTTTTTTATTTGGTGACTTCAACTTACCGAGGATCATTTGGTGTAATGATCCACTTCTGAGCTTTGAGTGTACCGGTTATGTCACGCCAGTTAGTCTATCGAGCGCTGTAGTGTTAAGAGATTTATTTGTTTTTCTAAATTTTTGTCAATATTATCCTATTAATTATAATAAAGTTTATACTCTTGATTTGTTATTTAGTTCTACAAAATTGAGTCTGATCTTAGATGAGGAGTCGCTTTTGCCGATTGATGTTCACCACATACCATGTTATTTTAGATTCGATTTTCCTTTGAATCATAGTCATTCTAATTACAAATATTTTTTAGATTTCAATAATGCAAACTATGAACTTATAACTGGTATTTTGGGCAACATTAATTGGCCAAATGTTTTGTCTCATGATGACATAAATGATAACTTATCAGTATTTTGTAATATAATACGTGATATTATCGATAAGTATATTCCTAAAAAATAATTGGTTATTGGGACTTTTCCCAGATGGTATTCTGCTGAATTGAGGCAGTTAATTATTCATAAGAAAGAGGTGCATCGTACTTGGAAGCGTACTAATAATCTAGTTGATTATATAGAATTTAAAAAACTTCGTGCAAAATGTATTCGGTGTTTGTTAGAAATACGCTTTGTCGATTTATATATATGTGTCGCCATCTCCTAATAAAGACGTTTAACACATTGAGTGCCAAAGGATGTTTAGGACCTCCTCGGAGGTCTTGGGCCTTTACTCACAGGTCAAGAGTTTTAGTATATAGCTGCGCTTCGTCCTGAACGCATGCATAAAGAGTTAATTGTATAGAGTTCGTATTATACTTGTGTGTAATACAATAAAGAGTGTGTTTTGTTATTAAAGAGTTTTTATTTCACAAAACAAATAGCGTGTTATTATTTATTTATAACCTTATTTCCAAAAGGTTATGGGCCCAGGGCACACTGCCACTGCGCAATAAATAAATAAAATAACAACGTTGTGATAGGTATCAAAGAAAGAGTGAGTTTACTTTCTTAATTAAGTGCCAAATTAAAAAGTGACATTAAAGAGGTGAGTTTCTTTTAAAGATACTTATTAATAGCAAACTTAAAATGTTATATAATCGCTTTTAAATAAAGTCACTAAAGATGTTTGCATGCACAAATAAAAGTTAATTGGAAGTTTAATTGATTAACATTTTTAAGAAAATTGAAAATGATAATCAAAATAATGGATGTATTTTTCAAACAATATTGTTTATAAATTTGACAAAAATATAAAATATTCAAGACTAAAGAAAATATTGAGAAGCTTAAAAGAAAACTTTTTGGAGTATAGAAAAGCGCGTAGGCATTATATAGGCAGGTCTTTTGACCTGAGACAAAAACGCTATTGTTCGCAACGTGTGCATACAGCATGTTCGAACGCGCTGCTTCTCCACATTTATTACTTTATTGACGGTTCGTGGGTCACTCACGGAAAATAAGAGAGGTACGAAAGTATTCTATACTTTCTTACTTATGTTTTAGTTGAGTGAATTTACTTTTCTATTTAATGTATATTCATTCACAATTCAGAGATATTGCTTGATTGCAAATTATGATGATAAATAATTTTGTCAAATTTTAACAACAGTGAGATTTATAGAGAATTGTACTGTATATTTTTAATACATTACACCAATTATTTAATTATGAGAATCAATTTTTTATAAACTTTTATAAAAATTAATAAAGAGATTTAATTGTTTATTGAATAACTTTAATAAACAATAATAAAGAGAAATTGTCATTCAATTTTGTAACAATAATAATTAATTAGAAAGTGTTAATCAGATGTTAATAAAAATTAATAATGAGGTAAATTATTATTAATCAATTTAATAATAATTAATTACGAGTGTAAATTTTTATAACATGTGTATCATCACTTTCAATAAAGTGGTTTAATTTTTACATATTTGTATTAAAATTAATAGAGAGATTAAACTTTTATTAAATATTTATAATAAAAATTAATAAAGAGGTTCAATTTTTATCAAATATTTATAAAAATTATATGGAGTTAAAATTTATATACGTTATTTGAATGTAAATAATAAAGAGTATATATATAATATGAGTAATTGATGATGTTAAATTTTAAATATTACTCAAATTGTACCGGGGTTAATTTTTTAGGCAAATGCGCAGTGTGTCCGAGTCTAAATTATTAACTAGGGATTTTATGCAGTTTTTGCATTGGTTCCGTATATGTGCTTGATCAACCAAATTCTAACAGATTTTTGCATTCGTGTTAAAAGTCATGCATTAGAAAACGGTGTGCATATACGAGTGGCTGTGTAGAGATGCATAATCTCTCGTTTCGAATTGTAATAAATTTGCAGTGCATTTATTATATTTTAGAAGCACGAAACATTTAAAATTTCAAATATGATAATGAGAATACCTGATTTTAAGAATTGAAATATTTGAAAATTTTAATTTACTAATAATAATTAATGTTTCAAAAACCCGGTTACAGATGGCAGATAATCTCACAAAATCTGAGATTGATATACCTTCTTTTCCGATCGTTGCTTATGACAGCGATACCTCAGGTACATCGGAACATATGGAAGAATCGCCGGAGCGATATAATTTAAATAATGAGATTAATGAGAACTCGGAAGGTAATAAAGAAAATTTATTAAACAATTGATTGAACATTAACAGTTAAGAGAAATTAATGAGTTTTTAATGTGAGTTTTTTTTATAATTCGTTAATGTTTCATCAATAATTTTTTTTTTAAACTGTGATAATAAAGAGTTGGAGAATATAATGAGTATAAATAACGAGTAATAAAGAGTTGGATGGTCGGACCGACATATACATTTTTTAGAGAAATTCAGGTATTAATTGATGTTTTATTTTATTTACAGCAGAGTCAACAGAACCCAGAGGCATCTCAAGACCGAGAATAATGAGTAATACGAGAGTCCAAATGGCAACTATGGAGAATCAATTGAAACAAAATCATATACATGAGACGCAGGAGAGACTTCTAGCTCAAAATGAAGTTATAGCTAAAAAATTGGAAGTATCTATGGCATCATTGGAGAAAGTAATGGAAGAAGCTAATAAAATGATGGCAAGGATGGTTCAAGCATCTCAAAATAATTTGGAGACTGAAAAATTAAAATTGCGACGCTTGGAGCTGATGAAAAATGATCCATTAACAAGAGAAAATGAAAAAGATCTAGATGAACAGTCACAAGTGGATATCAATATTGAGAAGAAGAAGAGAAAAATTGACAAAGATATTCATTCAGAAAGTGTTCAAATAATAAAAAGCACTATTGAAAATGAATTTATAAATTCTAAAATTAATATAAAACGAGATTATAAATTATCTCAAAAATCTAACTTTGATCTTTGGTTAGATTATTTAAGATCCGATCTAACCAGTAATTATTTGCTTGACGTGATTGATTCATCCATTAAACGCCCAGAAAATTTGTCTGTATTAAATATTATAAAAAGAAAGAATATTGTTCGAGATATAATAATCAATCACCTGGATGAAAATTATCACAAAAAAATATTGACTGAATCTGATCCAAAAGAGATCATAAAGAAATTACGAGGTTATAGAAAATCCGAAGTCAACGTAACTCACACGTCAGTAAGAGCAAGACTTTACCAAATAAAAATGAAAAAGGACGAAAAGGTTGGAGATTTTTGTGATCATTTCGATTCAATTATTCGAGAGTATGAATCCTGCGAAGATGCTGTACCACTTATAGAACAAGAAAAGAGATCTTCTTTTTATCAAGCTGTGTCGTCGATAACACTAGAACTCAGAAACGCTGATTTGATAAGAAGACAAACATTTTCAAAGGAAATGAGCCTTGATGAAATAAAATCATTTTTATTATAATTGGAAGCAGAAAAGAAAAATGATAATAAAGAAGAATTCAAACTTCAAAGAGTACAAAGTTTTAATGTAGCTGAAAACAAATGCTACAGATGTAATAAAGCAGGACACTGGGCTAAAGACTGTTATTTACAAAATCTTGGGAAATGGTTTTGTTATCAATGCCAATCAATTAAAACGCACAAAAGTGACGATTGTCCCAATGGAAGAAGTATTTACAATGGAAAATTTCCAAAGAAGAGTCATCCAGCTGCCAAAAACCAACAATCATTCAAAAATAAGTCTTTTTGCAAAACTTTTGATAGAGAAAATAGAAGGAAATTTTTCAAGAAAACAAAAGAAAATTTCAATTCGAAACCAGCTGCACACCAATCTAAATTCAATCGAGATCAACAGAAAGAGCAACGCAAAGAGAAAAATAATTCAGGTAAGATCCAATTTATCAAAAATTTATCGGGATCTAAAGAAATTATTAACTTTATTGCTGATTCTGGAGCAACAGACCATATTATTAATAAAAGTTTCATATTGAGTGATTTTAAGAAATGTGAAAATGGAGTTATAAAAAGTGCAAATAAAAACGAATTTGCAGATATTATTATAGATGGAAAAGGAGACCTTTTATTACACTCAAATTTATCGAAAGACAAAGTAATTAAATTAACTGATGTAATAGCAACAAAAGATGTTTCTGAAAATTTTTTATCTTTGAGAAAATTAGTTGATGCTGGTTTTTATATTTATTTGGACGATACATCACTTAAAGTTTACGATAAAGTAACAAATAAAATGATAATAAAAGGTACATATGAAAAACCAAACTGGATTGTAAATTTTAAAATTAAAAAGGGCAATATTGATTTTCAACAAAATTCGGAGTATGAAAATTATTGTTGTAGAGCCAGAATAGTTTCTTGTGATGAGTTTTTCAGACAATCGCAAACAAGCACTGTTAATAAAGAGTTGCAAAATTTGGAGGGAGAAGTTATGAAGTTAAACATTGCTAGTCATGCGATTGGGAGGGAGAATGAAGAAAAACTCATTGATACAAATGAAAATAATAAGTCTGAATTAAACGTTGAAAATGTAACTGAAAATGATACTAGCTCAATATCACGAGATACAATTAAAATTGATGATCTAAAATCATTCGAAAATATAGAAGAAATGTTCATCTCAAATTCACTAGATAACAAGTCGAGTAAACGGGAAAAATATAATGAAGCAATGTTATGGCATGTACGATTAGGCCATGCATCATCATTAAATTATCTTAAAAAGTTACAAAAAGTAAATAAATGTCTAGAGAAAGTAAATTTTGACGATTCTATATTGCAATGTGAGATTTGTATAATGTCAAAAATGGAAAAGCTACCTTTAAAAGAAACTAGAAAAAGAGCAGAAAGGCCATTATAGATTATTCATACAGATATCATGGGTCCAATAAAACCTGTTTCATACCCAGGATTAAAAAGATTTAACATATCGTTTATTGATGATTATTCTTGATTTGCAATAGTATATTCTATAAAATCGAAAGATGAAGCTGGTTATATGTTAGAAAAATATATTACAACCGTTCGAAACATGTTGGATAAAAATGAAAAGATTTGTTACATAAAATGTGATCAAGCAACTGAATATTTAGGTGGAAAGTTTTCTGATGTTTTAAGAGAAGAAAAGATAGAAATTGAAACATCACCACCTTACACTCCAGAACATAATGGTATAGCAGAGAGATTTAATAAGACAATTCAAGAAAAAGTAAGAGCATATATATGCTCGATTCAGATTTACCAAAGAGCATGTGGGAGTTAGCAGTTGATGCTGCTGTTCATGCATATAGTCGAACTCCACACAAGGCCGTAGAATTTGAAATCCCATTACTCAAATTTAAACCAAATTCTAATTGCCACCTAAATTATATAACAAGATTTGGATGCATTAGTTATGTTAAAATACCAAAACCAGATACAAAGTTTAGTGAACGAGCAATTAAAGCAGTATTAATAGGATACAAAGCAACCAGTTATTTATTGTGGCATCCAAGTACGAGAAAATTCGTAGAATCTCGACATGTAAGATTTAACGAAAAATTAGTATATAAAGATGTCTATAAAAACAACCAAATCAAAAACACTAGTGATGTAAATACATTCATTGAAGAAGAAAAACTTGATTGGAATTGGCTACAAGAAAATGGCGACGAAACAGGAGATCAAAAAGCAAAGGCAGCGGAATCTAAGAAAAGAGGAAGACCAAGAAAATATTTAAATGAAGACACTGATAATAAACGAAAAATTCAAAATAAAGTAGAAGGTCCTATGACAAGAAGTAAAAAGAAACATGAGTATACAAATGAAGTTAAAAATTTGAGTATGGCAAGACCTATTGAAGATATAAGCTTTCTTAATTACTTGTATCATGACAAAAATACCAATTACACAAATATTTCGAATCAAGAAGAAAAAAAAGATAAAGAGATTGAAATGAGACATTGGTTATTAGCATCAATAAATAAGGATCCAATAAACTATCAAGAAGTGATGATGAACAAAGAAAAAGAAAGTTGGGAATGAGCAATCCAAGAAGAAATTGAATCGATGAATAATAACAAAGTATGGAAGTTAGTGGATCGACCAAAATTAATGCAAAATGGAGAAAAAGCAAATATTATTGATTCTAAATGGGTTTTTAAAAAGAAATTAGAATCAGATGGATCTGCACGTTTCAAAGCAAGATTAGTAATTCGAGGTTTTCAAGATAAAAATTTATATGATCTGAAAGAAACATATGCACCTGTTTCAAGATTACCAGTTGTAAGAGCTCTACTTGCTGTAATCAATAAATATGATTTACACGCTCGACAACTAGACGTAAAGACTGCTTTCTTGAATGGAATTTTGGATGAAGAAATTTATATGGAAATTCCAGATGGAGTAAATGTAGACAAACATACAAAACAAACAAAAGTATGTAAATTAGAAAAAGCTTTATATGGTTTAAAAATAAGCTCGAAAAAGTGGTATGAACGATTTACAAAAGAAATAAGCAAACTAGAATTGCAAAGTGATTTACACGAACCTTGTCTTTTTACATGGAGAAAAGAAGGACAAATGGTTGTCGTATTACTTTACGTAGATGATATGATTATTGCTAGTAACGATTTGAACAAATTAAATAAGATCAAAAATTGTCTAAGCGAAGTATTTGAGATGAAAGATCTTGGAGAACCAAAAAGTTTTCTAGGTATAACCATAGAAAGAAATAAAGAAGAAAAGACCATGCATATACATCAATCAATGTACACTGAAACTATACTTGAAAAACTTGCAAACCTCAAAGTACACCAATGGTTACTCGACAAGTTAATAACAGAAATATAAGAAAAATTAATGAAAATGAGAACAGTGTAAAGATCACAGAAACAGAAATGAAGAAAGTACCTTTCAGAGAAGTTATTGGTAGTTTAATGTATTTATCAAATGCTACACGTCCAGATATAATTTTCGCAGTTAATTATTTATCCAGAAAGCAATTAATTCCAACTGAAAATGACTGGATGGATGTAAAAAGAGTACTACGATATTTGAGAGGCACTACTAGTATGGGACTTACTTATAAAGCTGAGTCTAAATATTTGGAAGCATTGACAGACGCAAGTTTCAGAGATCATCAAGATTCAACTTCAACATCAGGATATGTCATTAAATTATTTGGAGATGTCATTGCATGGAAAAGCCACAAGCAAACATATACGTCATTGTCAACATGTCAAGCAGAATATTTGGCCATGAGCGAAGCATGTCAAGAAATAATATCACTGGACAAATCATTGAGATATGTTACTGGAAAAACCTTTTATCCTGTAACAATATGGTGTGATAACAAACCAGCTGGAGATTGTACTAAAAAGGATGGTTACCATAAATTAAAAACATTTGATGATAGTTTGTTAGATATAATTAAATATCTAAGTGAAAGAGAAGAAAATGGAACAAGAAAACACATGGCAAACACTCATGGAGACTTTATTAAACAATGCGTGGATGAAAAGAAAATTATAGTTAAATGGATCAATACTAAAAAGAACTTAGCAGATATTATGACAAAACCTTTGCCACTAGACGGACATAAACATTTGAGGGATAAAATGATAGCTTAATTAATAAAATGAGAATCAAAAGACGATAATCTATATTAACATTCGTTGAATGTAATGTAAAATTAACATCATGCACTTTATTTCATGTTTACAGATAATAAACGTAAAGATCAATAGAAAGGATATATACGACTGGACGTTATTCAAAATGCCAATACTTTATCTATATATATTATAATAATTATAATAAGAAAGTTATAAACATATTTTGAGAAATAAAATTTTTATGTATGAATGTATTATATTTATTTTATAAAACGACAAAGGGAGGGAGTGTTAGAAATACGCTTTGTCGATTTATATATATGTGTCGCCATCTCCTAATAAAGACGTTTAACACATTGAGTGCCAAAGGATGTTTAGGACCTCCTCGGAGGTCTTGGGCCTTTACTCACAGGTCAAGAGTTTTAGTATATAGCTGCGCTTCGTCCTGAACGCATGCATAAATAGTTAATTGTATAGAGTTCGTATTATACTTGTGTGTAATACAATAAAGAGTGTGTTTTGTTATTAAAGAGTTTTTATTTTACAAAACAAATAGCGTGTTATTATTTATTTATAACCTTATTTCCAAAAATGTTCAAAAAACTGTTATAAGAATTATATTGAAAAAATTCAATCTTACTCTCGTCATAATTTAAAATCTTTCTTTGCCTATGTGAACAATCTTAAAAAGATAGCAGATTACCGAGTGAATTGCATCACTCGGATCGCGCTGCATTTGGATTACAGGATGTTGCTGACCTATATGCGGATTACTTTGGCTCGGTTTTCTGTGATGACTCTTTACCGATTATCGAGGAACCGACTCAGACATGTATACTTAGTCAATTTGAAATAGACCATAATGACATGTTAAAGCATGTTAGTTTGTTAAAAGATAGCACTGATCCTGGTCCTGATGAGGTCCCTAGTATATTTTTGAAATCATGTATTTCGTCTTTAAGTGATCCACTTTATATTATATTTCTACAATCTATAAATACAGGTGTATTTCCTGTTAAATGGAAAATGTCTTACATTACGCCAATTTTTAAATCTGGCGATAAAAATAATGTTGTAAATTTCCGTCCTATCTCGATTATTGGAGCCATTCCGAAACTATTGGATGCTATTATAGCTGAGAAGTTGTCAGATTTTGTAGGATCAATGATATGCCCGCAGCAACATGGCTTTGTTAAAGATAGATCAACGATCTCTAATTTATTATGTTTTGTAAATGATGGTTTTGATATTATTGCCAGACAGTCACAAATGGATGTAATATATTTGGATTTCTCAAAGGCCTTCGATTCGGTAAATCATGCGAAATTATTATCTAAACTTAAATCTGTTGGTATTGCGGGGCTTGCTCTAAAATGGATTGAATCCTATTTATCCTCACGTACACAAATCGTAAGACTTGGTAATTGGAAATCTAAAGCTGTAAATGTTATATCGGGTGTACCACAAGGATCACATTTGGGTCCAATTTTATTTACCCTCTTTATAAATGATATCGAATCGGTTATAAAATTCTCTAAGTTTCTCTTATATGCTGATGATTTGAAATTGTACTGTGAGGTAAAATCTCCATTAGATTGTAGCAAGCTCCAAACCGATCTCAATAATGTAATTCAGTGGTCTATATTAAATGGTTTAAAATTGAATATTAATAAAACTAAAATTATGTCTATATTTAGAACAAGATTTTCCACTGAATTTCAATATTCACTTCATGATAATATTATAGATAGAGTATACTAAGTTTTCTGATCTGGGCATTAATATTTGTTCTGACTTGAGTTTTGACGATCACCTAAATTATGTCATGGTCAAAATGTTTAAATCACTTGGGTTTATTACTAGAACTACAAGGAGTTTCTCATCGATTGACTCAATAGTTCACTTATATAAAACATTGGTCTTGCCAACTGCAGTGTACGGATCGCTCATCTGGTCTCCTTATACTTATAATGGTATCGCAAAACTTGAATCTGCACAACATAGATTTTTAAGGTACATTTCTTATAAGTCTGGTCAACCTATGATGTTTGATAACCACGACTATAGTGCAATTTCAAGCAAATACAAGTTATGTACTGTAAAATCTTTACACGACCTACATGATTCAATTCATTCTTATAATATTTTTCATCACATGGTAAATGTACC
Organism: Theocolax elegans; assembly: GCA_026168455.1. Classification (NCBI taxonomy): domain Eukaryota; kingdom Metazoa; phylum Arthropoda; class Insecta; order Hymenoptera; family Cerocephalidae; genus Theocolax; species Theocolax elegans. The sequence continues at coordinate 58,233,320 of CM047431.1, forward strand.
TGTACTTTGGAACATCTATTCGCATATAGGCAGATGAGTTATCCGATTAGATCGAATATAATGTATGATGAAGTAATTTGTAGACAAAATTATATTTTTTACTCGCCTAAAGCTAGAATGTTGCGATTATGGAACTCGATGCCTAACTGTATTCGAGAGGAGTTAAATTTCTTATCGTTCAAGGCCAAAGCACGTCATAAATACACCCGTTATTACTAATTATTACTTAATATTTATTCTCTTAGTTTTTCATATGAAGAATCTTTATTAATTAAATTTTAAATTCTGTTAGTGTTATTGCAAATATGCTTATTGAACTGATACTTTTTGTAAATTTTCTTTTTTGTTTTTTTGCGCCACCTTCACGTTTATATTTTTTCTTATTACGTTATGTACAAGGATCTTAGTATCCGTTTATTGTATAATAAATAAATAAATAAATAAATAAATAACATAACGCAGTATAGTTATATTGGACTATATTTTCTGGTAATTTTATAGTAAAATTAACCTTTTTTTCTCTCAGTGTGCGGCACGCTACCTATTCTTTTAAATTTCGGTCATGCATAATTTTATTAAGTATACGTGTTTTTGTAATTTTACATATATTGGTATTTTAATATATATCTGGGTTTTTATAACTGATGGATACTGTTACAAAAGGTATTACAAAGAAGCGTTGTAAGATAAAAAAAATATTACTTTAAAAATCCAAAAATTATGAAATTAACAATTGTCAACTTTAATACATATACATTTATTGATTAATATACATATATATACATCAAATTTATACAGTTGCACATTAAATAATAATGAGAAAATATTTAATTATATGTCTATTGTCTTTGTACGATGATGTAAAATTAAATTAACCTTGTTTTACATTTGCGCTTCGCGAACTTTTATATGTTGAATTATATAATTAATTATAATTAAATAGCGATTTGATTAATTTTGTAGTAGTATTCCTACCTATACGCTATACCTGAAAATTCTCAGATATAGTTCTATTTCTGCATATTAATTCTAAATTCCATGCAACGAGTATAGATATTTATCACTTTCGTGTGACCATTGTCTACTAACTATGTTACTATTTATGAAGATGAAAACATTAAATACAAGTTTGTTTGATACATGTTATAGAAAATTCTGTGTTTTCACATTTAAATCAGTAGGTTTATGGCCTTATCATTCTGTAATTGTAAAGCGATTTTTGTTCGGATTGTTTACGCTCTCGACAATATCACTTTTCACAGCTTTGGTAAATAATGTTATTGGGATTAAGTTCTTATGTATATTTATATTTCTTTAACGTTAAACGATAGTAATGTAAATATATTTTTTAAATCGCAGAATAGTTTTCAACTAACGCAAAATCATTTAATAAAGCTTTATTATATTAATTTGATTTCGCCATTTTAATGGTTATAGAAAAAACGTTTCATTTTAGTTATCGAAATGGCTTTTAAAAATGCCCAATTTTTGGGTTTTAGTAAGTTGAGATTGTCAAGAAATGCTATTAAAAAGTTTTCATTTTCTGCCAGGGAGAATTTCATATATATATATATAAATATGTATATAAGGATTATTATATTTTATCTATGTAGGAAAAATTTGTCATAAAATATAATAAAAATTGCGATAATTCAATATATATATATATATCTCTCTATAATATATAAATATTTCGCCGCCGCCGCCGCCGCCGCCGCCGCCGGCCGTGTCTAAGAATTCAGAATTCAACATATATATATATGGTTTTATATATATATGTCATATATATGTTATATATATATATGTCATTTATAATATGTTATAGTATATCTGTATATATATGTTATATTATATAATATATGTTATATATATATATACTGTTATATATATGTCATGTCTCTGATATATATATGTCATATATATGTGTGTGTGGGTGTGTGTGTGTGTGTGCGTGCGCGTGTGTGCTTATATGTCTGTTAGATATATATATGTCATATATATGTGTGTGTGTGTGTGTGTGGTGTGTGCGTGCGCGGTGTGTGCTTGCGTGTGCGTGTGCGTGTGCGTGTGCGTGGTGCGTGGCGTGAGTGTGTGTGTGAGTGTGTGTGTGTGTGAACATACACTTTTCCAAATATCCATATATGATATATACAATGGGTTAAAAATTAAATACATTAATTATTGCATTTTTAAGATAATTCATAACTTTTTACAGAACTGAATGCCATAAAAATGCTACAGACTATTTGAAAGTGTGTGTGTGTGTATGTGTGTGCGTATGTGTGTGTACGTGTTATTTGTTTTTTCAAGAATAGATAATATATGTATTTTTTCCGTGCGCAAAAAAAGTTGTGAATTTAACTTGAAAGAATGTGTATTAGTTTACTTATTCCTGATAAACTCATAAAATAAAAACGGACCTAAAATTTAATGTAATGTTTTTTAAAATATACACAATTTTACGAAGATAAAATAAATATTAATCAAGTATAACATACACTTTTTCAAATATCTATATGTGAAATATACAATAAATTAAAAATTAATACATTAATTATTGCATTTTTAAGATAATTCTATTATAAACAGTAATGGCAAAAGAAAATTCAAATTTTAACAGAGGCAATATAAAATACGAAGGAGTATTAAAAGAAATAAGAAAGTTCGCGAGTGACACAAAACTGTGTGTAATGGATATTTGTAATTGAATCGTTTAAATCTAAGAATTTACTGAAGGTGTTGAAAGAACTAGATGAAGTTTTAAACGATAAAAATAAATTACTTATTCCTGATAAAACTCATAAAAAAAACGGACCTAAAATTTAATGTAATGTTTTTAAAAATATACACAATTTTACGAAGATAAAATAAATATTAATCAAGTATAACATACACTTTTTCAAATATCTATATGTGAAATATACAATAAATTAAAAATTAATACATTAATTATTGCATTTTTAAGATAATTCTATTATAAACAGTAATGGCAAAAGAAAATTCAAATTTTAACAGAGGCAATATAAAATACGAATTACATTTCAAAAATTTTTCGAAAATTATTATTTTAGTAGTATTTAATTTAAATATTATTCAAATCAAAATTTAAAAATTGTATGGATATATAAGTAGATTACGTATATTTATATAAAACAATATTTTATATATCAAGTATGTATTTATTAGAAACAAAAGGTTATTTAAGGAATGCCTTTGTTTATAATAATTAAAATAAATATATGGGCTCTGTAACTAAAGGGAAAAATAAATTGGATATAATTATGGATTAAAACGCAAATTTTGAAAGAGGGTGCAAATTACGAATTACGGGAGAAATGGAAGAAACAGGTTTTTATTTATATACCGCTAAAATATTATCAATAATTTTTAAAGCTAATACAAAAATTAATTTAATTAAGAAGAAGTTTTATTACTCTTAAAGTACAAAATATTAATGACATATAGAACTCTTGGCGATGACTTAAATAAATTAATTTTAGGAGGTAAAGTTCTATTAAATCCGTTTCAAATAATCTAAAATTTTAATAGGTTTTTACTAAATACTACAATTAAGTATATGCACTTTACTATTTTTGGTAAGTTAATTGTTCATTACCATATATATGGGCTATTTCACCTCAGTGGTACGATGAAAATTTGAAATCACTCCAAATTTTGTGAACAGACTGGAAATATCTTCCAGAAGATAGAAAAAAAATTTGAGGTGTTAAAAATAATTTGCCTAAGAGTTATTCCACCATGAAAAATGGAAATTTTTCAATTTTTTAGAGAAATTATTATTTTCAAAGCTATTTATCTCAAAATCTATTGATTTTTTTAAAAATACATTATAAACAACTTTTGTTCAAAATAATCTTTAGAACTTATCTACTTGGGTTACAATTCCTAATTTTAAAATCTCGAAAAGATAGAACGCCCGAAAATATTGAATATCAAAAAAAGGCGACCACGCCACAATCGAGTTTGATCTAACACCGCTCAAAAGATCACATTTTTTGAACACACAAATACCAAATTTTTTTAAAAATTTAAATGGGTAATACCATGTTAATTTTTGTGAATTTTTTTTTTTTCTTTAAATTATCATAACTTTTTACAGAATTGAAGGCCATAAAAAGCTACAGACTATTTGAAAGGTATTGCTCCAAGCTTTTTTTTTAGACTTTTGGATAAAAAAATCAATTCCGGCGAACTTACACTATTTTAAGTTGAATATTGACATGTAGTTTATGTAACATTGACCTTAAGATTAGAAATTCTAACCCACAAGCATAAATTCTACACATAATTAGCAACGAATGTTACAAATAATGTTGTATATTAAAAGTTGATAGATTTTGAGTTAAATAGCGATAAACCCAGCTGGTGTTGAAAAAAACTGGAAAAAGTTCACTTTTTGAGGTTATAATAACTTTTGAGCTAATAAATTCCAGTACCTAAAAATTTTTTTCTGTATTCTGAAAAACATTTGCAATGTGTACTCAAAATTTGGTGCATTTTAAAATTTTGATCGGACCACTTCACGTGGAATACCCCATATATATATTATATATATTACACCTTTGGTGTAAGTTATGTCTTAAAATACGTGAAAATTAGTGATTTTATGAGGTTTATGAGGCATAACTTACAACAGCGGTCTTGGCCAATAAGCTAACCCAAGCCATTCGAAAGCTCGCGAAAAATGTGAACTTTTGAGAGGTGTTAGATTAAAATCGTTTATGGTGTGGTAGCCTTTTTTTGATATTCAATATGTCCGGGTGTTCTATCTCTTCGAGATTTTAAAATTAAGAAATGTAACCATGGTAGATAAGTTCTAAAGATTAATTCAAACAAAAGTTGTTTGTAATGTTTTTTCAAAAAAATCAACAGATTTTGAGATAAATGGCTTTAAAAATAGAAGTTTTTCTAAAAAATTGAAAAATTTCCACTTTTCGTGGTCGAATAACTCTTAAGCAAATTATTTTTAACACTTAAATTTTTTTTGTATGTTCTGGAAGATGTTTCCAGCCTGTTCTCAAATTTTGGAGTGATATAAAATTTTCATCGTACCACTTGACGTGAAATAGACCATATATATGTATACAATATAAGTATGTATGTATGTGGGTGTGTGTGCGTGCGGCGTAATATTTATATAATATATATATATTTTAAAATTGTTTTTTCAAGAATACATAATATACGTATTTTTTCCGTGCGCAAAAAAAAGTTGTGAACATAACATGAAAGAATGTGTATTTGTCTACTCATTCTTCATAAAACTCATAAAATTTTTAAACGTATACCCAATAATAATAACGGATCTAAAATGCAATGTAATGCTTTAAATACAGATGCAAAATTGTTTGAAGATTAAATAAATATTAATCAAGTATAACATACACTTTTCCAAATATCTATATGTGAAATATACAATAAGTTAAAAATTAAATATATTAATTATTGCATTTTTAAGATAATTCTATTATAAACAGTATAGGCAAAAGAAATATCAATTTTAACAGTGGCAATATAAAATACGAATTACATTTGAATAGATTTTCAAAAACTATTAATTTAGGAGCATTTAATTTAAATATTTTTTAAATTAATATTTCAAAATTGTATGGATATATAAGTGTGTAGATAATTTATATTTTTATAACACAATATTTTAAATAAACAAGTATGTATTTATTAGAAATAGAAGGATATTTAAGAAATGAATTTGTTTATAATAATCAAAATAAATATTTGGGCTCTGCATAGTAAAAATAAATTGGATATAATTATGGATTAAAACGCAAATTTTGAAAGAGGGTGCAAATTACGAATTACGGGAGAAATGGAAGAAACAGGTTTTTATTTATATAGCGCTAAAATTTTATAAATAATTCTTTAAAAATAATACAAAAATTAATTTAATTAAGAAGAAAGTTTTATTACTATTAAAGTACAAAATATTAATGACATAGCACTTTTGGCGATGATCGTTCGTCATTAAATAAATTAATTTTAGAAGGTGAATTTCTATTTATAACAGTTTAAAATAATCCAAAATTTTAATAAGTTGTTAACTAAAATACTACAATTTAGTAAGTATGTGTACTTTACTATTTTTGGTAAGTTAATTTTTCATTAACATTTATAATTATTAAAATATAAATTTAAGCTTTATAAGAATTCATATAGTTTAAAATTTACAGTTAACATTTAATATGTCTTTATTTTTTTTATTATTTTTATTCTGATTTCATTACACTAAATTTTGGTAAACTTTTATTCATAAATTATAATAACTATAGCAATACCTCCAAGGTGTTGTGTGAATCTGTTTAATTTTTAAGGTGTCCATGGTAGTGAAAAAATAATACAATTTAAAACATTATTTTAAATAAATTAATTACGAAAAACCTTTTTCGAAATTAAAAATAGGGGGTTGGCGCGCG